>JAUEJL010119948.1:0-11916 GCA_032274825.1 Drosophyllum lusitanicum | reverse complement strand
TTAACAAACTAAATGTTTTTTTGGAAGATTTGGTATTTGTTTAGTATGAGGTTTGCTATCACATTTTGATGTTTGGTGTTTATTTAGTTGTTTATATATATTTTTTATAATTATGTTATACGCATTGTTTTCAAAATTTGATGTTCGATAGTTGCTTCTATAGATTTAACACGAAATTGGTTGGACTTTTAATAGGAACGTCGGAAATTTGTTGAATATATATTTATAATTTGTCAGAAATCCGTGACAAATCTGTCATAACTTTGTCGCAAATCGATTAAAAGCTGTAAAAAGTTCGTAGGAAATCCGTCATAAATTTGTCATAAGTTCGTCGCAAATTCATCTAATTTTTATTTGAAATCCGTAGGAAATTCGTCGGAAATTTGTTATAAGTTTGTCGCAAATACATATAATTTTCGTTGAAAATCTGTAGGAAATTCGTCAAAAATCCGCCGGAAATCGTTGAAGTTATAGACCATTTGAATTCTGATTTCCGATGGATTTCCGACGAATGAATTCGTCAGAAATGTGATATTCCGTCGGAAATCTTGTCGCAAATTTTTTTTCCGAGGAGGGTTTTTGCAATGGACAAAATCCGTCGGAAATCTGTCAGAAACTGCTATTTCCGACGGATTTCCAACGGATATGACCGTCGGAAATAACGTTTTTTCTAGTAGTAGTGGCATTAACTATGGACCGAGCATTTTCTGTCATGAACTTGATAAAGAGTGATTTGCACAACAAAACAGTGATGATTTTACGACCAACTATTTGGTATCATAAACTGAGAATGATGTATTCAACCGTATTAGTAATGATTTAATTTTAGAGAATTTTCATGGTACAAAGTATCGTCAGGATTAAATGTATGAACTTTATGATATTTATTTTGAATATATGTTTAATTTTTTTTTAGTATGTATGATGTCTTTACTTGATACCATACTACCCGATCAGCAATTAAAAAATTATTTTCTCTAGTCATCTTATTCTTTCGACCGACTCATCTTGTTATATAAACTATGCTAAACCCCAATATGTTTGAATCCTGAATTCACGACTGTATAGAAGTAAATAAACAACTAAAAATGAAATATGAATAGTAATAATTAATATAGATGTAACTAATGAAAAGAAGTAACAAACAAACATAATTATAATAATATAAACAAATAAATATAATGGAAAACACAAGTGTAAAAGAATAAAGAAAGTGAAGTATATAATAGCATTATTTATAAATTATAATATCATATTCTATAATAGTTTACCTTTTCAATACCTCATATTTAAGCTAGACTAAGTATGAATATTGTTAATTTATAGCTTCAACTTTACCCTTCAAAAGCAGAATAAGACATCGATTAATACTTCAATAATTCGAATTTAGTAGTTTTCAAACCTTTCCAAACCATCTTTTTGCCACTTTCGAACACACTTTTGAGCAAATCTTTCCTGCAAAAGATGATCGATATCCACTTTTTGTTTAAGCAAACAGATTTATACACCACAAATTTTATCCGTACATAAGAAGTATGTATAAGTTGATGAAATAAAGAATTGTTTGTATGTATAATTTATTGTGTAATGATTATCACCCTTGGTTTAATAGTGCGTGGTTAATTATATAATAGTTTGACGAATCACTAAATATTTAAAATATCAATTAACATAATTATATAAACCACGAGGTAAAATTCACCAAAAATAATGGAAAATTGTAGCTTCTAAATTTCATGTTAAATATCATGTTACTATTTAGACTTCTTCTCTTGTACAACCAAAAGTTCCAATTCCAAGACGTTTAAGAAGTTTACAACATACAAAAAGCCCCGACATAAACTCATGGGGTAGAGGGCACTAAGACAGAGTCTTAAATGCGACTACTAACAACTCCTAGTCACTAAGTTGTACGTTACAAAGAGTCCGAGATGTTTACTCAAGTGGTTTCCAATATCGATCTCCGACTGTTTCCGAGTTTGGACATGATATGTTTGTATTTGGTAGTGAAGAATGTTAAGGAGTCATGGTTTTACCCATACAAATATTTATTTCATTATTGACTTGGGTTAAAATATTGGTTAATAATATGACTTTGAAAATATTTTATATGCATATTGATACTTTGAGTGTCATTTTGTCCATCATTTGGGTAAAATTAACCATTGGAAACAATGAGATGACTTCTAGGGGCATTGAATGCATAAAGTATGACTTAAAAGCAAATCACTACCAAATTTTTTAGCATTTGAGGCAAACACAATCAATGTTGATCTATTGTTACAGCTTTTGATTTGAAAGATTGTAGTAGGCCAAGAACAGTAAGCCCAAATAGGCCCATGATTTCGAGGCCCATCTGGGAGATGAAATATCCGGCCCAATGTGTTGTTAATAGTTGGTCAAAGGGAGTATACCAATTGTTGATTCTTACACATTTCCATTTTTGCATTGCATGTATGTTGCATTGGGAATTAAGGATAGAGAGATTGGTCCAAAGTCTTTTCATGCTCTTATTATTCTGTGGAGACGGATTATCTCGAAACAGGGTATTAACCTGTGCTTTCATTGTTTTCGTTTATTATGTCTATCATCATTGCATCCAGAGGTGAATTTACCTTGTAGTCATTCGGGTTTATTGTTTTATGGACTATCTTAAGATAGAAAAACGTACATGCTGTATTCTGGGCTTAAAATGTTAGAAAAAACAAGAATTAAGAAACTAAAAAATTAACGAGTGTCGACGTCTTCTCATTCCCCACCCCTACCCTCCAAGAGAAGTATGAACATAGGAAGGGTCAAATAGATCTTTAACTTTAAAAATTACACTGTTAGTTGTTTACATTTTACTTCAAGGTTTGTCCTTTGAGTGTTAACTTTAACATACACGGAGTTAAACCGACCAAGTTACCCTTTTATAACCTAACAACAGTTTAAGTCCCTATGGCCCTTGCCAAGCTCATAATAGACAAGATAAATGCCCAATGTAACCATCTAAGAAACATACAACTCCACATTTAACCGCCTATACACCCTACTAGCATGCCAACCCTTCCATCACACAATCAAACTTTAATCCCGTCATCGCCACTTTGAACCACAGACACACCTACAAAACAATGTGATCAAGGAGGCTCATACTCTCTATCAAGCGATCAAACCACTCACTTCTTGTCCTTCTCCTGGAACCCTCGCGACTGAGCTAAAGCGAGAAAGATGGATTGTTATCCAACGGCATAGTGTTCTCTAGGGTTAGCATCACCCAACTCCTAGAGAATTAGCGTCACATTAATGGCTACAGGTTACAATACTATTAAACTCGAGGAGCACCCACAACATCGTTCAACCAAGAGTTGTTTCCATCTTTAACCTTCCCACACAACTAAATTCTTTTTTGGTTATGATTGGAAAAATGAATGTTGCTTCATTGTAACGGGTTTTGTCCGAATGTAACCTTTATGTTAACACAAGCCCGATTACAATTTTCTTTTTCATGCTACCTATAGGTGTTGATGTCGTTCTCAACATGTCGTGACTTAGCTCCCTTGGACCCATCACCACCGAATTCCCTATTCCACAAATCTCATTTCAGCACAATAGTCAAACCATTGTTTTACGAACTACTCAATAAAGACGACATTGCTTCTATGCATGCCATCATCGTTCATAGTACTTCCGACTCACCCACACTACAAGCCGCACAAATAGCCTACAGTCACCCACATACCAACCACTTACACTTGCATTTTCGAACCACCTAAACAACTCCCCCCAGCACACTCATGACCACCATATACCAACTAGTCTCATAGCTTTGTTGGTCAATGTAAAGCTATACAATTATCCACACTACTAAAAGAATATAATAACTAACCTTGTAGCTGAAATGCTCAAAGACGGGATAATCCGACCTAGCTAGAGCCCATACTCGTCCCCGGTATTCCATGTTCGACAAAAAGATGGTATGTGGAGATCAGGCATCCACTATCAAGCCCTTAATGTCATCACAAAAATCTTTTCAACATGGCGAACTCCTTGACGAACTACACGACACGACGATCTTTTCAAAAATTGACTTACCAGCAGGATACCACCAAATACGAGTCATCCGTAATGACTAATGACACACACAAAACGGATTTCCTCACCATTGATAGCCAGTTAGCCACTATGTTTCTCATCAAATACGAGTCATCAAGTAGTCATTAACATATAAACAATAATGTGTTACCTGATTCTTTCATTGTTAAATTTGGTGAAAAAAGTATTCAAGAAAGCAAGCACAGGTTAAAAAGAAAACTGAGAAAAAAATATATATAAAAACACATCATAAATCCCTTGGTTGAAAGAGGCTTGAATTATAAATAACGTGAGGCATAGCATGGCGGTATGGTTAAGCCTCATGTCTTGGAGGCCATGGCGACATCACGGCGTTTTACAATGCGCGACTTAAGGGCGGCAAATTTGTATATACAATTTTATAAACAAATATAAAAAACACATAATTATAGGTTTATAACATAGTTCATCAATATTTTTCTTTGTACCTCTAACACGTCTCAAAAAACACGACTTATAATAAGTAAAGGCATGTCAAACTAGACCTTAGCTTACGCCCAAGCCTTAAACCATATCGTGGCGGCATGGTCAAGCCTCAAGCCTTGACGGAGCCATAACGAAACCAAAGCGGGCTTTTTAGAACCATTAAAAATTTAAAATATCATCTCACGAGACCTCAAATTCTCATGTTTTTATGTCAAATATACCAAAATAACCCTTAAATTCTCATTAGAAATTGCCCTCATTTGGTCACTAAAACAATACTATTGATGGGTTTATCATCCTAAACATTCATATTCACCTATTATTGGCTAGCACAAAATCCCGCTAACAATACAACAAAGGGTGATGATTCGTACACAACAAAAATTGTTCATATACAACAATTCATGCATTATCAACTTGTGTCATATGTTGTTAAATGATTAAACTTGTTGTGTGAACAATTTTTATTGCGTACGAATCAGCTTACTACAACAAATGATGTCAAAATCAAATTCTAAGACGCTAAATCCTTTTCCATTTTCAAACTTTGTGGGTAATCTTTTTTCTCCAAACAACAATCATAGAGCCAAATAAAGAGATGAGTTGGAAAGCCGTTTTTCAAAGGCAAAGTGATTGCCCGTTCCAATCTATTTTCAAATCGTGCAACTTTTTAACATGTTATTTTTTCAACCACAAAAGCGCACACCCATCTAATCTAAACTTATGTTCACGCCGGAACTTGAACCCTCAACCTCATACAGGGAGAAACTCCTTGAGCACCCATTGATACTGCTAAGCCGAAGACCCTTTAGTTTTTGTTATTAATCTTTAAATCTACCAAGATCAATCGAGCTTTTGCCATACATACTCATGTTCAGGAAAATCGAAATCGAAATCGAAGCATAACTTTAAGGATTAAACCATTATTAACCCATAAAATAAAATCAAACAATTCAATTTATGGCAAATGTTACAGGAAAGGTATTCATCTTACATACAAGTAATCTCTAGATGGAAGATGGTCCTCAGGACAACACCAATCAGCTCCAACTTCAAACACTTTATAAATATATATACAGTTGGCAGCCTCTTATCCTGCACTATGAATTGTGCCTTGCTAACATGCACCATATTATTTATATTATATATTTAGTGTTACAAAAGATGACCAATATTAACAGCAGATGAACTGGCTAGTAGAGTAGCAGGCCTGACTATTTATTGCATTTTCTTCTTTTTGCTTTCTACCTATCTATCTCAGGCATATTTCCCTTTTTTTTTTCTTACTTTCTTTTTTTCTTTTTTTCTTTTTTATAGATAGAAACAATTACTTTTTTTGTATTTCTTTTTCTTTTTTTCCTGTACTTCATTCTCTATTTATTAATCACAATCATTTATTTCTATCTATTTATAATTCTTTATGTTATTATTTTCTTTTTTTTAACTATATATAGAGTAAATTACATAAAGAAATATAGAATTGTATTTGTATTATATATATGATAACTTCCTTGTACATAAAACCAAAAATATGTAAAACACAAATGCATAAATTTTTATATATCTAGATAGTACATTACTTACAAGTACAATTTAAAACATTCAATAAACCTAATCTTATAATACATGTGAGTAATAAATAAATAAATTTCTATTGTGAAAAACGTTCACTTTTTAACCTTGGTAAATAGTTAAACGAAAAATTAGACTTAATCCTCAATGAAGCACGGTTTTATATACATGTGACTGATAAATAAATAAATTTATATTGTAAAAAACGTTGACTTTTATAAATAATTAAATAAACAATTAGACGTACCTAATCCGCAGCGAAGCATGGTTTTATTACACTCGTTTTTAACATCATTGACCCCTAGATATAGAGTTTCCATTGAGCAGCCACAAATATGTTGCTGGAGAACCATGTACAAGGCGCAGGCTTACATCAGCACAAATCCTTGAATAAAACTGAAAACAAAAGCAACATGAGCTTCAGTCCCTTCAAATTATTACACGCAAGCTAGATTCATGTGTAACCAAGAACATCAAGAAAATAATAGTAAAATTTAGGCTGTCTAATGTTTTTGTATGCTTGTATACCTAGTTTTAGAATCATACGGCCTTGGAGTCTTAAAATCGAATCAGTACGTGCCACTGAAGAGCATAAAGGGAGATTTTTCTTTTTGTTTCCTTTTTTTCTCTCTCTATCTCCCATAGTAGTAAAATAACCTCTGAATCAACTCAGATGGGAAATTAGTAGTAGCCTGCAATTTAAGGTTTTCTGGAGTTCAGACATTCGTCTACAAACAGCAGACAAATATCAAAGAAAACTAGAAAAGTAGAAAAGACGGTTAAGAGTGGTCAAAGTGCTGAATTTGGACAAGAAAACTAGAAAAGTGCTGGCTTTCTATAAGACTTCTAAAAAGGTAATACAACCTGTGCTCCTGATGGTTGTCCTATTTTCACTCCTAGCACATACAATTGCTCCCTTCCGCTAATAGTGTTAATTTAGCCTCTAGTAAGTTAATCACGTGTCAAGCATGTGAGACATTGTGGTTATTTGCCTTCGCCTTCTACCTCTGCTTCTTCAATGTCTAAGGTAGGATTTGCCAAAACTCTATGAAAGGAAGCCTAATGGCAAAACTTAACCATAGAAAACCTATTGTATTCCAATTAATTGAATTTTGAGACCTCCAACAATTGTGAACCAAGCGATAACAACCTCACCTTCGTTCACCGCTAAGATTTCTCGTGACCTCATCTTTGAGTCATGACCACGTTACATCATAGATTTAGCTTTTGATTAGGGTTGTTCATGTTAGTGTAAGACTGTTCATGTTAATGGTAAGATTGTTAATCTGGGTTGTTTAATGAATTAGGAATGACTAGGATTGTTTCATATAACTAGTTTCATCAATCCATTAGGGTGGTTCATGTTACAGTTTAATGTTAGTATTGTTTTTAGCTTTGGCTTCACTAGTTAGATTCCAATTCCATTCACAGATTTAGATCTACAAACCAAACAGATAAGGGTTTTTTTAAGTTTCCAATTCCATTAAAAATCATTTTGCGAACCAACAAGGTTCTTAGACTTCAAAAGTTCAGTTGGGCGATCAATGACCGCCAAAGAATAACACTAAAGTACCCCCTACCCCTACCCCTTTTTTGCGTCCTCTACCCATGGCCTCAGTTCGCCACAGACATCATAAACCAACCATGATCATCAGGCACCAGGAGATGAAGACCGTGCCTAACCGGCCGAGAACAAGGCATTGACACCACTCCTCATGACAAGGAAGCCATTTGGATGTAGGGTTTGAGCTTTTATCTTTTGGGTGTCGGGTCAGCCAATTCAAAGTATATGGTGATGGGTGATGAACATAGGGGTGGGCTCGACAGGTTTTTTTAAGAATATATAAGGTTGTGTTTACTTCCATAAAAATCTTTCATTTTTCCAGAAAACTGTCCTGAGAAAACTGAAATTAGAAAACATGTTTACTTACACATTTTTCCAAAAAAAACTAAAAACTCCCTTACTTTTCCACATTTTCCGAAACTCCATTTTTCGAAACTCTCCTACTTTTTCAAATAACTTTTCCAAGAAAACTCATCAACCAAACATATTTTCCATTTTTTCCTAAAAAAATGAAAACTCCACCCATTCATCTAAACATATTTTCTAATTTTTTCAGAAAATGAAAAACTCCACCGTTTTTCATAGAAAACGAAAAATAGAAAAAAAATTCCTGCTAAACACAGCCTAAGGGTTCTTTGGAAGCTTCCAATGAAAGTTTATGTATATCTTTTTACATAATAAATAAATAAATGTGTGCGCTCAGCATCTTCTTCTAATATGCATCTTGTTTTTGTGTTTTGATGTTCATAAGTATAAACATAAATGGAATTTGGAGTTTTCATCTCTTCTAGTGAGATTTAGGGTTTATGGCTTATTGTGATACACATTCAATGTTTTAAAGATTTAGGGTTTTTAGACTGTCTAGGTTTGAGCCCTCACTTCCAAGGTAAGTGACTAACTTAAAAGCCACCAAATTAATTAACACCGTTAAGAGAAAGGACCAATCATGAAAGCAAACAATGAAGATAAAGGCTCATCAGGACTTCTAAATTTTGGGGCTAATCTGCAAAGTTCTTAACAGGGACTACTTTTGTAATTAACTCTAAAATAAATGAAAAGATGAATTGGATTTAAATATCGCATCTTTCATTCCATTAGTGATGCAGATCAAGTACTGTAGTTTGATATGCTTTTAAAAAAAAGGTACTGTAGTTTGATAACATCTCACACTTCAGTGCTTGTTAAAGATGGAAGCGGGTTGATCGGAACTTGAAATACGACATTTGATCTCTTGACTTTGAACTGGATTCATGTGCAAATTAATTGCCAGAGACCAGAGTGTTGTTGACCAAGATATTAATCAGGGATTTGGCTTATCAACGATTAAAAAATGGTTTGACACGTGCTTGATGTTGTATCTATGTATTATGTCTCACAAGTGGAAACAACATTTAAGTATTTAACTACTTCCTAGATGAACTCGAACATGTAGTAGTTCCAACGTTAAAGGAATATGCAGAATTCTTTTACAATCCACTATATCTCCAGGACAACCACCATTAGAATAGCCTACAATTGCAATTTGCTGGATAAAGAATAAAGTAGGCCGTGGTTACAACTTACAAGTACCCATCACTATTGCTTTATCCTCTTGGCAACTTGCAAGTGAGACTCACAAGGAGATTCAATGGGCTTGCTAACCAATCTAACTCCATGATGGAATTGCAATCTTGCATATGGAATTTCTTCCAAAGTTCTAAAGCATACTTCTTTTGACAAATGAAAATTCTGTCTTTACCTTCAACTACCCACATGCCAAGAAAATACAAGAAACCTAACTTTGTGAGCTCAAGCTCTTACTTTATCAACTTCATAAAATCCTATATTATCTAACTACTATCACTCAAAAAGATCCGTATTTTCGTCCCGTGCTCAAGGTACTTCCTTTAGCCCATACAATGATTCTCGCAAAAATTTCTTCCTTTAGTGGGACACCTAAGAAAACCTAGCTTTATTTTCATTTGAAGTATTTTCCAAAGGATTTGTATTAAAAAAGCAATAATACATATACTTGTTTGGTAAGCAATAGAGAAAATATTTCTTTGTAAGCAAACCCCAAACGTTGTTTGCCTTCACGACTAGTCCCACTTTATACCTCATTAACATTTGATTTCTTTTTTGTCTAAAAAACCCACTTGACATCGGTCACCTTTTGACCTTATGAAATAGTAGTATATCCCCTGTATTGTTCATTTCAATTGCCTTTAACTCTTCCTCCCTAGGATTCAACCATTTAGGATTTTGTGTCACCTTCTAAGTTCTAAATTGTCAAGAGTTCACAATCTACAAGCATAGCAAAGTTTACCAAAGTGCCATCACCATTAATGGGATCGTCTCGGGTAAGCCACAAAGACCTTGTCAAACTCTTTGTTTCTTTAAGTCTTGTTCCCAAGCTTTATCTCATCCGAAAATCGCATCTATGTTGATGACTAGTTTCTTTGTTATTAGATTGAAGTACTTGTTCCCACCATACATTTAGCAACAAACAGTCTTTAACCATGATCAAACAACTCCAAATATTTTCATGCGTAATTTTTGATCGCTCCATGTTTCTAGCAATGAATCAACACCTCTTGTTGAATACATTCAACGAGTAAACATAGCTTCTCCCTGATACGAATGGAGACCTCATTAGGCCCAATACTAACAAGCCCAAGTTGTTACAAGTTTATTCTAGAAGGGTAAAGAAGGGAATTGACAATAGTGGCTGAAGTTTGTTAGAAGAAAGAGAAAGAATAAAAGGGGGAGAGGGTGTCTCGTTTCATTCATTCTGTTATTTGTCACTTTGGTATTTTGGCTCCAGCTCTTAGCTGTGAGAGAGGGAGGTTTCCCCGGTTATTTTCTCTGTAAATTGTTCTTCACAATTTGGCTTAATACAATTCCACAACCTTCTCCTCCATCTCTTTGTTCTTTTGTTACTATACAAGTTTACAGTTCTCATCACTCCCACAAAAGAATAAGGCACGCCTTTGGCTTTCAACATGCTACGTGATAAAGATCTATATTGTTTGGATAAAGCAGGGAAGAAAAGATCTATGTTGTTTGCATAAAGCGGAGAAGAAAAATAATCAGTTTTAGACTGATTGCAAGAAAGACTTAAAAAATAAAATGAACAAAAACAACCTTTAAATTCACATGGTAAATTGGTTCACCAAGTAAACAAATAACTATTCGCTGGTAACACTTATACCATATATTTCATAAGTAAATAAACGTTGATGAATTGAAATCAAATTCAAGTAATGGTAACACTTATGCATAATTAAACATAAATGAAGAGCATTTTATCATGTACATGATCCTAATTATCTCTATTCTTACAACATGAATAAAAATGAAAGTAGAAGAGTGAAACTATATAATTGATCAAAGTGAACTAGCAAGTAACAAAGATTAGAATACCAGTAGTAATTACATTCACAAACTCAAACTACCATTTATTTATGTCAAATGAAGCAACAGTTAGTTAAAATTTAGATCCAAATATTATCATTTCATTATTATTGCAGCATTTAGAATTTAAGACACAATCACAAAATCTAGCCCCTGAACTTTTCTAAGAGTATGATTCAATCACAGGAGGTTGATGACTTGATGTAAAAAGTAATCAAACAGATTGCAGATAATAATTACAACATACCTGATCTCTCGACGGGGCATAAACGAATAAAATAACGGAGATTGTTAACCGAAATTTAGGGATTAGGGTTTTGAAATGTTAAGGTGGTTGTTGATGAAAAGAGATGCAGGTGGCGAGAGAGATCTGGGCCTGTTGGCACTGAGAGCGTTTGAGGGCGGTTCCTTTGTTGCCACAAAGGGTATTTACGGCCGCTGACTCCTCAGGGCAGATGAAGCTAATTAAGCACTCTCCAAGAGAGCGGTTGAGGTGGCGGCAAGCAGCTTCACGGGACGGGCCGCTAGGGACACGGCGGTGGCACTGTACCAACGCTTGGTAAACCCGATCGCACTCCGCCGGCACCCCACCTGACATTTTTCGTTTTCTTCTATTGCTGGTTTTTCCAACCCCGAGTTAGAAACTCACCGGAAAGGAAACGATCCTTGGTCCGTCAGACTCAGCATCAATTACCGCTTACGTCAACATTACATAATATATATATATATATATATGTATATAGAGGAGGGATCCGGTGAGAACACATATTAAATGGAGAACGGTGAGAACACTTGTAGGCCAATCATTTAATTAAATAAATAAGAGATCTAAAATCAACCTACCT
>JAUEJL010119937.1:0-11917 GCA_032274825.1 Drosophyllum lusitanicum | reverse complement strand
TGTATTCTACACGATCCACGAAATTATCCAAGTTATATTGTTATTCTTACTTCCTACAAACCCTTTCCTCCAACAATCCTTGCCGTCGTCAGAATTGAAAGAAATAGAACATCTAAATGATAACGCTTATGGCTCATTGAACTATGTTTGTCCAACAGACAAAAATAACGGTTACTTATTTAAAGAGTCAGATATATATTCATTAGGAGTGGTTTTAGTTGACATCTTTTCTGGGAGACTGTCATGGGGTGATCCGGCTTTACGCTCTAATGAACACAATCTCCAAAGGTTGGTATTTCCAGGTATAAAGGAACAAATCGATCCTAACTGCCTCGCTAAATTTCTACAAATTGTGCTAGGATGTCTACATGAAAATGTTTTTTTTCGGCCAGATGCATCGTCGGTGGTAAGAAAACTTAAGAAGGCAATGGAATTCCAAGTAAGTTATAATAATTTCAAATGACACCAAAATTATCTTTAGCATAAATATGTTTATTGATTAAAAAATATTAAAAAGTGGTTGGATAGTAATTTTTTATTTCAAAGATGACCATAATACCGGTTTATAAGATTAGTTTTGACAATTTTGTTCTGTATATATTAGCACTCTACAAGAATACTAACAAGGAAGAGAAATAAAATAAAATTATATATATAGAAAGATTCATTTGAGAATCGTTTTTACTGTAAGAATAAATATTGGCCTTTGATTGAATTACAACAATGACTATAATGCTAATGTCTCATTGATGAGTCCTTATTAATTAATGCTCATTATTGACTTATTATGAGAAATATTTTAGGAAATTAAGTCAATCTGATAATGACTCATACACCTGGATATAATTCACGGTTGAGAAAAATATATAAATGACTAAAATACGCATATTAATGAGTCATTAATGAGCATGTTACAAATAGTACTCGCAATAAGAAGATCTTTAAAACAACTTCATATATATGGGAGGGTTATTGAAATAATGAGAATTCAGATGAGAATAAAAGATTAAATCATGATAACTGATTTGATAATTTGATGGATAAAATTAAATTAGAAAAATATAAGGTTTACTCAGGGTGAATAGGACATAAAAATTTAAAAATTGTAAACGCTCGTTTTTCTCCACGAGCTCCCATCGCACTTTCTTCAATCTTCCATATAAGCCTTTTGGTTTTGGTTTTGTTTTAAAATTTCTAAATTACCTAGTTCACCACACTTTCGAGCGAACTCTCGTGTGTTTATATAACAAGATGTAGGAACAATATAAATCTGTTTACTAAATGTAACAAAGTTATGTGCTATTGTAATTGTTCCATTTAATCCTTATATGAAGTTTAAACTAAGCACAAAATCTTATGATTTAATATACCGTGAATTAATATTAACTTGTGGTATGTTAGATTTTATACTATAATTTTCTTCAAAATAAAGAAATTTTATTTAAATAACTACTAATTGTAAAAAAAATGAAGAAGGCTCACCGGCTCAATTAACTAATTAAAATATAAACTCTCATTTTTTAAATAACCTACAGGAGGATTATGAAATATGGGAGCCTAGACTGCCTATAGACTACAAAGAAATATTCCAAACATCAAAAGAGCCAGAAACCTTCAACCTCAAAACCAAAAGGGAGATCTATGTCAAGTTTTCCGAAGGAATTCTTCTTCAAGACGGCAAAGTGGTAATAAATCATCTCTCTCTCTCTCATATTTCGTTTAAACTTCAAGGTGTGAATAATTCTTCCGGTTACAAAGCAACCTCGATCAACACTAGAATTTGACTAATGTGTACTGTTGCGTGAAATCTATTACAAATGTTAATGGTCATTGGTTTATTTGATCGATGATTATTTTAAGGAAAATACGTTTGTGACTACCAAGTGTTCCGAAAAGGATGTTCCAAAATTATATATATGCATTTACACATTATAGATTTTGGGTTTGATATACTAGTGTTGTTTTGTATCTAGTGGTTTTCACTCGGCGATAATGAAGCAAGAAATGAAATGATATCGGCAAGAAAGTTTTTGTATAAAAACAGTGGGTCACGTAAGTGGCGATCTGTTCAAGAATCAAGGTTCGTATATCTTTCTCTCAAGCGCATTTGATTGCCATATCACATACAAATGCATCGCTTTTAGAAATATGTATGTATATCTCTCTTTATTATTAGTGAGATTGGTAAGCACTGTATTATTTACTCTTCCGATATACTCTCGTAAACAAGCTATCATAAGAGAGAAATTGCAATATTTATTATGAGTCTAGTAATTAGGTATAAACGGTGTTTTTTAGTATGTTGAGTAATGTCTAATATCAGACGTACGAAATGTAACTTTATAATATACTTAATAAGGAATTGAGCTACTCTACTCATAGCCAATTGATTTTGAGTTGGAATTAATCCACAAACTTACATATGGATAAAAAACTAATAAAGTTTGATATTAAATTTATATAGATAAAAAAACAGTGCTTAGGCTTGCTAATACGATGAAATGCTATGTTCAACATGTCATCTTGTCCAAAAAAGGAAACTATTTCGTTTATTTGAGTTAAAAAAATTATTTTAGTATGTGTGTGTTTTATTTTAATGTTCAATGGGGTAGAGAGACTAATGTAGATTTTAACATCTTATAATTGGTATAGGTTTAAGACAGTAGCAGAGATGTGTGATCTCTCAAAGCTGAAGATCAAAATCAAGATAACAAGTCAATTTTTATCTCCGAATGTCAATTACGGGGTTTATCTTATCTTCAAGTTTTGTGATGCACCAAAACTTTCAAGCAAACCAATGTATGTGAACCTAAATTACAAAATGGGAGGCGAGAACATGCATGCATATTTCGCTACTTGGAGAGACAAAAAGTGGATGATGATTGAACTGTGTCGAATTCCGAGTACCAAGAAAGATATGGATTTTGATGTTCTACTTGAAAGCTTTTCAAGATATTATTGTGGAAAGAGTTCCATATGTTGAAGGCATTGAGTTTAGAGCCATTGATGACGTAAGTTTAAAAACACTCATTAATTAGTTTTTTATACATTCTTTTTCTTGTATATTGGTAAAAATTCCATGTTTCGTATATATTCTAGAAACAACATCATATTTTATATAATAAGTTTATAACATCATCTTACAATCGTTATAACAGGTGAAACATGGAAATTTTCATAAAATAGAGGAAGTCCAGCAAGTGCTGAAATCAAAATCAGACGAGCATCAGGTACAACAATTGCCTAGTGACTATGAATTAAGAAATGACAAAAAGATTTGACAATGATATGATAGTGAGATTGAAAAGGTTGTTATATTATTGTTAGGAAAGTTATTATTAATTATGCGGGTCATTAACAATGAACAATCTAAGACTACATAAGTATAGAGTATTAAGTGATATACACTTGATATTGACAAATAAATGTTTTGAAGAATTTAATTTTTCCTTAATCAAATCTCTCAACCTTTTGATGACAGTTGTTCTCGCCAAATGAAATGAGCGAAAAGAAACATTTTATGCTTTCAGCAATGGAAGTTTTGTATGACTCTTCTATGAAGCATTTTCATTCGGAACCAACTGAGTCAAGGTTAATCTCCCTTGTTTCTTCTCGTTCTAATGGTTAAATTTCTCCTTATACATGCATTCCCTTTCAATTTGCTCGCCTATGTTAAACCAAATATATGAAACTTGCTCATGATAAACTAAACTTGATATTTTAAAATCCTAGTCAAGTCTTAAAATCTTACCTTGTTTCTAATCTTATAACGTATTATTGTGCAGATTCCAAGGGGTGATTGAGCTACCACAACAACAAGTATTTTGTATCAGTTGAAAAATTAACGATCATATGTTATCACTAGATACAGAATATTTTTGTTACATGGTGTTCAAACTTTCAGAAAAATGTCGTGTACTACATTGTCCTGCGAAAGTACGAGATCTACAACACCGCAAAAACAAAGAGGCTAAAATTATTTACTTTAGATCTCCAAACTCATGGAATTTACATGATATCAATAGCGTTCCAGAACAACGAGAAGATGGATGGATGGAGGTTAAAGTGTGGAAATTCATCTCTAATCATGATCTTAAAAAAGATTATATTCGAGTAAATCTAAAATTGATAACTTATGAAGGAACTATGTCAGGTCTTATTGTACGGGGCGTGGAGATTCGGTGAATGTAAAAATTTTCATATGCGAAGCTCTGTGCCATTTGTGCTGCCCCTGTTTGTTTCTTTACTTTTGGTATAGGGAAAAGGATTTACTTGTACGTGGCACATGGTAAAATTGAGGAAAAGTTGAATTGTAATGATAGAATCTTGAATGAAATGTAATTTAATGGTCAAACAGTTATTTTGTTTAGTACAGTACTTCACAATCTACGGTAGTAGGTTAAGTGTCTAATGCACAATTCAATTTCAGGAGAGGTAAAAGAAGAGAGAGAAGACAAAATTCGTCACCGATAATCCCGACTCCACTAATAGCTATTTCCCGAAGTTTGAACGGTTAAATAATCACTATTTTTTGATAGAATTTTACATTACTTGGGTCGTCGTTTGAACGATTGGAATGAAAGGTCTAGAGATTTCTTATTGACTATACTTAATTATTCCGTTGAAAATTCGGAGTCCAGTATAATTTTCAACATAAATTTCAGAAGCAACTTAAAAACAAGTTATTTCTTATATGTACCTGTATATAGATATGACTACACATATGCCATATATGTGTTAGTAACTTAGTATACTCACAAAGACTTAAATAATTAAACATTAAAATAATATAAATATTCATTATTTAACTAATTACGAGTACATCTAAACTTAAATTTAGGTTACTAGAGTAGAGATTATTTCTTTTTATCTCCTAAAAGTTGTGATATTCTTTTGGGGTTTAAGCCATTGAATAGTATTTAAAAATATTGATATACGCAACTTATTTTTTTATTGTTCAAATTAGTAAATCTACTTTGTGGTGACTTGTTAAAGTAATTAAAGAGTTGAATCCTCTAATTACAAAAGTCAAATGTCAAATGTTATCACTAGATAAAGAGTATTTTTGTTACCTAGTGTTCAAACTTTTAGAAAAATGTCGTGGACTACATTGTCCTGCGAAAGTACGAGATTTGCTCCACCAAAAAAACAAAGAAGGTGCAATTATTTACTTTAGATCTCCAAGCTCATGGAATTTACATGATATCAATAACGTTCCAGAACAAAGGGAAGATGGATGGATGAAGGTTAAAGTGTGGAAATTCATCTCTAATCATGATCTTAAAAAAGATTATATTCGAATAAACCTAAACTTGATAACTTATGAAGGAACTATGTCAAGTCTTATTGTACAAGGCCTGGAGATTCGGTCAATGTAAAAATTTTCATAATACAAGGCTCTGTGTCATTTGTGCTCTGTGCTCCTCGTGTTTGTTTCTTTACTTTTGGTATAGGGAAAAAGATTTATTTGTACATGGCACATGGTGAAATTGAAGAAAAGTTGACTTGTAAGGATAGAATCTTGAATGAAATGTAATTTAATGGTCAAACAGTTATTTTGTTTCGGGCCAACAGTCTTACTCTTTTTTCTCTATCTTGGACCTCTTTAGTACTTCACAATCTACAGTAGTAGGTTAAGTGTGTATGGCACAATTCGATTCCAGGAGAGGTAAAAGAAGAGAGAGGAGACAAAATCGTCATCGATAATCCCGAGTGCAGTAATACCTATTTCCTGAAGTTTGAATCGTCAGATCATCACTATTTTTGGCTAGAATTTTACATCACTTGGGTCACCATTTTGGACGATTGGAATGGAAGGTCTCGAATAGAGGTTTCGCGACTATATATGTTTCTAAGAAATTTCTTATAGACTATACTGAATTATTCCGTTGGAAATTCATATACCAAAATATTTTGAACGTGGATTTTCAAAGTAACTAAAAACAAGTAATTTCTTAGTTTATAAATATCAACAAACACTTATATGCACTATGGGGAAGGTTCAAACGAGAACTGTTTTTCGTACGAGAACTGCGATAACCAATCTTAGCCGTTCATTTTGGATATAGGAATTCATGGATGAAGAGCGTGGAGGGATTGAGTGTGGCAGAGTGCATGTAAGGAATTCATGAGAAATTGGATGGCTAAGATTGATTCTCGCGGTTCTCGTACAAAAAATAGTTCTCGTTTGAACTTTTGCCTATACATTATTATATGTGCAAGCGTAACTATACGTTCATAGATATATCAACGAATCCATATGAGTGTTAGTATACTCGATTTAAATAGTTAAACATTAAAATAATATAATTCCTTATTTAATTAATTATGAGTACAACGAAACTTAAATTTAGGTGTTACTAAAGTAGAGATGATTTCTTTTCATCTCCTAAAAGTTACGATATTAATCCATCGAATAACATCAAACATTTCAAAAAAATACTTTTTTATAGCTCAAATAGATAACCTACTTTGTAATCACTTATTAAAGTAATTAAAGACTTACAAATTCTCTAAATACGGCTTTGGCTCTCATTTGAGTTTCCACCTTTGGTTCACCTCCAAACCTTGGTGACTTCACCGGAGTTCCTCCCCGGTAGTGATGGCGGGTCTTATTGACTGCCTGGCCGGCCGCCGTTGTTGGATTTAACGTGACTAAGTAGGTATTAAATCCGGCAATGACGACCTATCAAACCCCATCAACACCACTAGGAAGGAATTTTAATTGGTCACCAATGTTAATTGATCCAACGGTAAGAAACTCTGAATATAACCAAAACCGTAGTTGATAAATTCAAATTATCACTTACATTAATAAGTTATCACAAAATAAGTCACTTATTTAAGCAATAAAGAAATATATAACCTAGATTTACTTTTTAAAAAGTAAGATGGTATTCTTTTTGGGTTGTATCATAATATAGCTTCTTATTTCTTAATTCTTACATTCTCAAAGTTTGTTTAATTAACTTGTCTGCTGACAGTGTCTTTTAAAGATTTATATCTTCCTGCTAAATCTTTATATGTATCTTTCTACTTAATATATCTAGAAAAAAGATGAGAAAAAGAATTCGTGCACTATATATATTTTAACCTAGAGATTATATATTATATATAAATTAATTATGAATACTCAAATTAAATTGCCCATAGATATAATTTATTAATTTGTTAAATCAGTTTTGTGTGAAAATGTTCTGTAAAATCAAAATTAGTTTTAATAAACAATCTCAATCAACCAGCATCAAGGGTCCAACTTGTAGAGTTTGTCTTTTAAGGACAATAATATATATGCTAATACTATTTACCACATTCTTCCCCATATTGCAGTTTTTATCACTCACAAGTCTTGCATGTTAGCTGTAACTTGTAAGGCCCCATTCATATACCCATAATCAACCAGCATCAAGTATCGTTTTACCGATATAAACGGTAACCACAATGGAAACGAAAAATAATTGGTTCGAAAATGCGGTAAAAAAATAAAAAAACACAGAATATGGTAAAAAGAAAATGAAGATGCTGCAAATTAAAGGTCTGTCTTTTAACACCGCATAAACTTTAACTTACGACATGAGGCCCTGGCCACCATAACTTGAAGAAAATTCATGGCTTTTAGACACTCCTTATTCATGATCAACTCAAGGCATTGGTTTACCCAAAAATTTGTTTCATTGCAAACAAAATGAGTCGTAAATGTGATCTCAATATCATCCTGATGTATATCTCGTTACTTCAGTTTTGCAAATAGCCTAGGTGCAACCTGCATCCAAGTCAGGCTCACTATTAATGACGAGGAATGAAATTACACATACCATTAGAGGTGCCGATTCAACTCGTACATTTTATAATGGGTCAATCTAGATTATGTTTTAACTCCCAACATGTAAAATTCAAAAAACTTTGCTTAAAATGAAACGGGTCAAGCAGGTTGGGCTGGTCAACTGGTTGAACATTGCCTAGCGTCCCCGATGAGCCGAAACCAAAGCTCTTTCGAATGTTTTCAACCTCCTAAATTGGTTTTTCTTGTACGAACCGATATACTAAGCATGTAGTTGTGTAATACATTCTAATATAATTTAATAACTAATGGACAAAAAAGTGTTACTTGGTCATCCCAACTAGCCCAGCCTCAGAACAATTACCGTTTTGACCTGTTACCCGACTACCCTGACATGCTCATTTCATTGCATCTACAGAGATTGATTCAAGAGAAAGGAAAATGCACAAGAGACTAAGCTTACACATTTGTCGACACATCGCCAATAATCAAAGTACTGTCCAGTGCAATGTTTGTGGCCAGTTTCATCAGCCTCAACCCTTTTCACACATCCCTGCAAATTGTAATCAACTAAATCAGAAAACAGAGTAGAGCAACTCGGGCATCTTGATTACACGAAGCAGCAGAATACATTGATATTTCATTACACATAAAATAGTGGAACAGGTCATTTTAGCTCCATAAGATAAAAGAAATTTATATAGCACATTTAAAAACAAATTTGTTGCAGTCGAAACAATTGAAATAGAATCTTTAAAAGCTGCTTATGTCACCCATCAGAAAATCTGAAGAAATTAAACCAGATGTTTGGGGTCGTGTTCAGTAGCATTATCAGTGGCTTTAAATATGATCTCTTTTGTTGATGAATACTTTAGAGTAACTAGACTTCACTTACATCCTTCTGAATATTTTCTCCATCTTTGTTAAGCTTGGTACTTATGTTAAAAGTCAGTCTGATTTAACATTAAACCATTCATAGTGAAAATGCGGATCCCAATTTAAAGAATATTCAAGATTTATGGACCTTGGGATATTATATGATTCATCTTGTGCATATATCCTCAACAAATGGTCTCATGGACCATAAAAATTCGACTATTTACATGAATTTACTCCTACATAGTTGGTCCACAGAAATATTCTGCATTCTCCTGGGGGATGAAGTCTTAACAACAAGATCTTATTCATCGTTTCCTAAATCACAAAAAGGATAATGTTGTAACAGTCCACATCTCAAACCTTATTATGTTTCTGCTGGAATCTGGTCTTTTTCCCTGTCTCGTCACTCATCCAACAATTCAATCCAAACTGGAATGTCTGCATTTGAGCACAAGAATACTTTCTTTTGTAAGCTAATTGACAGACTTTCCTACTCCATCTTTTCTAATCTTTGTTATACTACCCGTTCTTCAAGTCAGTTTGCATATATCTCAGCTATTGACTGATGTTCACCGAGACTGTTTCTGAGGCACTAAATCATTAAGGATGGAGATATGCCAAGTGTGAGGGACTGTATGCCCTAAAGCAGAACGGGACCTACAAATGGGTTACCCCAAATATATTGTTGGTGGCACATGGGTATACGCAATCAAAGCTGAATCCAGATGGCTCTCCTTAGATCAATTGAAAGCCTTATTGATAGCGAGAAGTTATTTTCAGACATAAGGAGGGCGTTATGATTACTGAAACATTTAGTCCAGTTACCAAGATGATATCTGTTCACCTTAGTATTGCTCAGGCCACGTTCATCTTGTTATTGCTCAGGCAACCCCTTCATAACTGACTTAATACAAACTCCACGTATTTGGTTTTCTCAGTTTTCTCAAGCGTTGGAAAAACTTAGGATGACCAGCAAGGCAGCAACACATGATTATTCGGTATTTTTCGGAACAGATGGGAAACAAATAATTTTGGTCGGGGCGGTGCAAAATTCATGACAAAACCGTCTTACCAACAAACCGTGCTAGTACCAGGTTACACGCTACAGTACTCAGAACCAATTATGGCAAAAGTCTGATTTTGCTATGGTACCAATACGGTCCGAGTTCAAACCACGTATGTTAATATTCACTCATGATTACTTACTACTTTGTTTAATAATTCAATACTTACAGTTTTATTTTATAAGCTTGTTTTTTTATTTATTTTCTGACACGGTTCAGAAACAAAGTAGTAGAATAAAAGCATGTTTGGCATTGTAGAGTAATTTATAACATAGTAAGCATTTGCAATGACATTCTACCAAGTCAATTACATGATACCTGTTATTTAACATACCATATTCTTGCTAATCTACTTATCAACAAACCTCTGCCTTAACCAGCAACTCATGACATTGAGAACATATCTTTTAAACCCGTATACTTGCAATACATATACTCTCTAGTTGCAATCGACACGATTATCTTATGCTCAAAATTATAATAAGACCTTGGACATTGGATGATCTATAGTTTTCCTCATCTGCATTTGACATTTATCATTTTTTTATTACAAACATAAAAAGTACTCTTTAGCTTTTCCTTATGTGCGTTTGGCATGTATCATGTTCACAAGCACCACAAAACCTATGAGGTGAAACCCCATCTTAATAATGTCATCAACATGAACAGTGTACACATTAAGCTTCGATACTAGTATACTACTGACTCTGATTATTTTAAAAGATTCAACAAGCAATGACCATAAATTTGCAAACAAAAACAGGGGAGCAAAGAGAAAGAATACACAGGTGAAAGCAGATGTAAGTGATCACAGACATCAAAAACTGAAAGAGAAAATTTGCAATTCTTAGTCTATAAGAAAACCTGATAGTCAAGCCAAGCTCTAACACACTTGGGCTTGCATAAATCTTCAAAGTACTTCTTCTGGTCAACTGGTTCTTCGTCCGACCTTAAAATGGAAAAACAAAGGTACACATCAATGGAAGCTAAACATAAAACAATGAAATACCTCATGACCGTAAAATAAATCATCCAAACAAAACAAAAGTGAGCAAATAAGTTAAAAGTGGTAAAAGACAAATAGCGTATTGTGTCCCAAAACCTTAAGATAAAAGAAAATACTTGTAAAACACACTCAAGATTATGTTTTTTTGGTTGCAGGACCTTTCAGCTTCTCAAAAGCTCTCTCAGAAACGATATAGAATTCATATTCACGCTTTTGAGCAAGGGATTAACTTCTAAATTATCTAAAGATGTAAGGTGATAACTTCAAATTATTATAGCTGCCTATAATTGCATGTTAGATCACAAACACATCGATGCATACAAAACAAGCTTCCATGCCAAAAACTAAACTACATTTATTGATAAATTCATTAAATTGAAACACGGATTACTCACATAATGATACAAGTGTATAATAAACCAGCACTTGAAACTTGAAAGCAACCTCGTTCAAATGAATCGCCTGCATAGTCACCATTTTCAATTATCAATTCAGATATGCATGAAACCCCAATCAACAGATCGAATGAATAGAGTGTAGATCTAATTCGATTTGTTCGAGATAGTCGAAATTAATCGAGAAGATGAATAATAATTGTTAGTTTGTTACCGTCAACAAAAGGGGTTGAGGGTTGAACAAGCAGCCGTCGACCGAAAGATCAGGGTGAGAAAATAGGGGAAGGACTCGTTTTATTCGGAGCATCCGTCATCACGCGACTTATGATGCGCATTGTGCACACCAGTTCTGTCTAGCACCTTCGGTGGCAACACACGTGTATTAATCTTATTGGATGCGTATTTTATTTTTATAGCAAAAGATAAGCGAATAAAATTGCTACTTGGATCATCAAAAAACTACTACTATACCCGGCCGTTGATCGGGTCAGTTTTGTTAATATCTATACATGTGTGTATACATATGCTAGTTTTGTTAATACATATCATGTACTTATGTAAATTTGTCATACCTATTTTTTTGATTTAAAAGATGAGTAAAAAGGTCATTAAGCTTAAAATAAGTTCCCAAACATAAAAAAATTTAAGATTACATATCACAAAACGATACATAAAGAACATAAAACCAAGAAGTTATTTATCCAAATACATAAAAGTAAGCTAACGTAACATCCTATATTTTACTTTGGCTGTCTCCAACATCCTTGGCTCAAATACGATCTCGGTTACGTAA
>JAUEJL010119936.1:3027-24155 GCA_032274825.1 Drosophyllum lusitanicum | reverse complement strand
AGTGCATATCATATTGTATCAACAAGTTATACCTAGCATCATCATGCTTTTCAATCTACACTTTATCAAGTGCATAAAATATCATGACAATCGTTTCGCATGCATAAAACAAGGTATTCTATCTTTCATTAACATATTCAATTCGTCTGTTAATATATGATATAGGTATATTAATTGTTATGTTATCCCCTGAAGAGCTAATGTAAGCAAATATAGTGCTCTGGCTCTTCCGGATCGTCGGCTTAACCTATAACACCATTTCTTACGCTTTAGTCATTCAAAAGCGCAAAGAATAACTAAAATACTTGAAACAATGCCCTAATGGTGTTATTAATCTACTTACTAACTTATAATAATAGGCCAAACACCAACACACGAAAGAACAACGAAAAAGAACATTGTGTGCTGAAACAGGACGGACGTGTCGCGTCCATAGGGACTGACGCGTCACGTCCCTACAGTAGTGCACAATGGTTGTTTTTGCACAGCAGTGCTATTTTATCTCAAATCAATACCAATTCAACTTTAACTAATTTTCAGTGTTTCATAACATCATTTGGCACATGTTGGAGCTTTCTAATATCCAAAACACCTATCCAATTAATTCATACAAAAATCTAACTTATATGGACAAAGAAATGTCTATTTTGGCCAATACTTGAAATACACCAATTCTAACACTTTCAACACATCATTTCTACTTAATATGATATATTGAAGCTATTGTAACCGACCAAATCATTTAAAACCATTGTTTGATAGCATTTTCCAATTTTTGACCATTTAATGCCTATTTTTCACTATTTTAGCCAATTCAATCAAAACCACCATTCCAATCCATAATTTATGTTCTAATCAATCCATATGAGTTATATGAACCTATTAAAACCTTAAAAATCAGTTCTTGATGGTTAATTACAAATTGACTCATTTTTGGCCATTTTGACCCATTTGACCCATTTCTTGAGTTTGATCAAAACCATCACTTCTAATCCAACAATTGAGTACTAATAAATCCTTATGAGTTGTAGGAACAATTAGAATAATAAAATTCAGTTCTTGAAGGTCAATTTCAGTTTGACCCTTTTTTGACCATTTTGACCCATTTGAGCCGAAACTCAAAACTCAATCAAGAACACAACTTTAATCCATGAAATTGATTCTTGAACACTTAGAAATGATATAGGAACTGATTTGGATCATCAATTTCAGTACTTGATGTTATTTCTAACTTACCCGCTTAAAACCTAAATTTCAAGAACATGAAGAGCAAGGAAGAACAAGGAAGGAGAGGCTTACAAGGATGATGAAGACAAACTTTAAGAACAGATTGGAGACTTGGATTTGCAGCTATGATTGAAGCTAATTTGATTTCTTGTTGTTTGCTCCTTCAAGAATAGCCAAGAACAAGTAGAAAGGTTGAGTATGTGTGTATGTACGTATGAATGTGTGTGTCTCATTATGAGAAAGAGGAGAGACCAACTTCTGGGTTATTATTATCCACAAGTGGGTATGTTGTTCCCCTTTTTAACTTACAACTCGTCTCTCGTTTACCCGTTTCAAGGGTTTATTTTTGGAATCCTCGTTTAAAACCGTTTGATATCTTATCATTATTATCTATTATTATTATTATTTTAATAATCTCATTCTTTATTATTTTCATAATTATATCAATAACTAGAATATATATATTTTATTTAAATAATCTACGTATCATGTTCGCACACGTTTAGGCCCAATTTGAGGATGTTACATAACCAAACACATTACTAGCATTATTAATAAAATATAACTTTAAAAACAAAATTTGCATCGTATCACGTAACACATTGATCGTATGCTCTTCAAAAATGCATCCACATAACAAAGTAGGAAAAAAATAGGAAGGAGAGTTCATATTTTACCAACATTACTAGCTTATCATTCAAATTGCCACTTGTATAATTGAAAGAAAAAAAAAGTCAAAGCGGAACTTAGAAGTTGTATTCTAAATATACCAGTCTTGATTAGTGTAACATCAATTACTAAAGGAAAGATATCTCCTAGTCTAGGACTACTTGAAGTGAAAAACATAATATTTTAAATGAAATATCAAACTATTTGCTTTTTACATTTCTATTCAGACCATCATCACCGGGGCCTTTTTCCCTCTCCTAGGCAAATGCTTCAATATCATCCCTAGCTCATATAATTCATTACCATTTCTTTAAGTACAAACATATACACTAAACCAAATCAAGCATAATACAAAACTCATGCCTTCAAAAGAGAATCTTTGAAGCAATTTCCAATAGGGAAGATAAGTGTGTAATGAAACATATTAAGTATATATTTATCAAAATAAATATGCACAATTTAGAGCCTTGGGAACATACAGGAGTTTTATGATTCTGAAAGTACATAGGTTCCATTCTAACTTGCACTAAACTAAAACTTATGGGTTTTTTTTGTTAGTAGCAGTAGTACTATTTTCAGGGCACATATTTTAAGTTGTTGAAATTGTTATTATTTTATTATTTTAGAGGCCTTTTTTTTAAGTTTTTGCCCCGGCATGTTACCCAACCCATCAAACCCGCTCATCATTGACCAATTCTTTATTGAATTATATTGTTGTTTATGGATTCTTTATATTAAATATGTAGTTTTTAGGAATTACCTTTTATAATATTGTAGTGTTTAGGAGTTATCTATTCAAGAAAAAAAGAAAAAAAATTACATGGGCATTTACGGTCACCACTACAAAACAACAACTTTTATGTAACAACTTTAATTACCATATTTGGTCAAGCATAAGTATCATATTATTAAACTTAGTATTGTTTATTTGGGATATTTGTTTTCTTTTATTGCAACAGTGAACATAAAAAAAAGAAGATGATCTTGCTTGTGGTTGTTGTGTGTTAGGTTAAACGTTACACACACACACAAAAGTAAAACCAAAGACAAATAAAGAACATAAGAGATTTTACGTGATTCAGTCAATATTGCTATTAACCTACGTCCACGGGCGGCAACTAGGGTTTGTATTATATTAAGGTGCTCAAAGAAATACATGTACAATGAGATATATTTATAGGCAAAACATAATTAGGGAAACCTCCTAACTATGGAAATTGCAATCGCCTAATTAAAGAAACAATAATCCTCTAATTAAGGTAATTGCCAAAAATAGGATTAGGGCCGTCTGCCACTAATCGAAGCCTACACCTCAACACTTATGTCATCAAAACTTACTCTTTTTCTTTCTGTCTGTTCTTGAACTTCACTAATAATTAGTGTATTAGATATGATTCATAAGCTAGTGTTTTAACACGATCCAAGTTTTATTTGAATAAAGTTTAGGAGGGTTTAAAAACGTAACTATGGCATAGCCGGCTTTTAAATTGTTGGACCCATTTGACTTGTTTCTTTTCTTGTTAGATAGGTAAAATCTGAATGCCTAAACCCCCTTGGTGTAATTTGAGGTTCACTGGGATGGATTTATCAACGATAGTTCTAGAATATATTAATATAAGTGGCAAAATGGGTGGATTGGCAGGTTGGGTGTTGGGTTATCCCACCAACACTTCCTTTGTCTCCTTTTTGTATACAATCTTCTAATATAAATAAAAGACTAACATGAATAAAAATTATTAGATAATCTTAACCATTGATAAATAAAAAATTATAATTATCAAATCTTAACCATCCATTTTTATAAAAATTAAAATCCAATTTTGACTATTTTAGGTAAAAAATTAAACTCAATTTTGACTTTAAATCAAATTCAATTATAATATAAGATAAGATAGAAGGTAGTATTTGAATACATTTAAAATTAATTAGTAACGTAAATTATTAAAATCAACTATATATATAGTCATTATTTTACTACTACAAACTTATTAATGTAGTATAGTAAAAATCAATATAAAATAAATGATTGTCAAAGTCTATTTATTTAATTTTTTTAAGTTTCACTTATTTTTATTTATTTTAAGATACACTCATATATATTATTTTACTACCAAAAAGGACACTAAATTTGACATCTATTTAAGTTATGAAAGTACTTTAACCATTTGATTCATTAGTTATTTTTTAATTAAACGTCTCCCAATCATTTGATTGATTTCTAAACCGTGTAGTACATAAACATCTTTTTAATATTTGAAAGTACTATTTTAAATTTCTATCATTTATCATTCTTTTAAATTCTCATTTTTAAACCAATCCGTGTATCACAAGGGTATCTAATCTAGTAACGTTAATAAATAACTAATGATACTAAAAGTATAATGAAATAATGATCAATTTACTTGACTAAAGCAATTTTGGAGGATCTACCCATTTGACTTTTTTGTACTTTAGTTGAATGTCCTAATTTTCTCATTTGATCTATTACTAATAGAATATGTTCCAAATTGTTGGATTTCACATAAATGTGTTGTAATTGCCCCCTTTATTCTTGACCATTCTGTATTAGGATGATGGAAGTGGTCGTGTATATGTTGTTGGAGCCCGTGGTGCTGCTGGTTTGGTTTTAACTGTTGGAAGTGAAGTGTTTGAGGAGTCGGGACGATCACTTGTTCGTGGAACATTAGACTACCTGCAAGGTCTCAAGGTATGGAATATCTTGGCATGTTACATTTATCGACACTTGTGAGTACAAATGGATTCATGTTATTAATTATGGCTTATGTAAAAATGTCATTGTTTTGAAGATGCTTGGGGTCAAGCGAATTGAACGTGTTCTACCAACAGGCACTCCGTTAACTGTTGTTGGTGAGGTATGGTTTATTATACTAGTGACAAAGACCATTTTCTTTTGGTTTATTTGTACATAAGTTTTGCAACAACAACGACACCCATTCCCAATCCCGCCTAAGCGGGGTATGGGGGAGGCAGGATGTATTGTAGACAGTCATACCTCTAGTGATGGTAAAATTGGCAGGTCAGGTGACAAATCAAAACAGATTTTTTTGGTACGTGTTAGGTTGACCCTAAACACTTTTTGTTCAAAATTTTTATCGATAATAATTGTTTTATATCTGATGACCAAAGTTATTATTTTGATTTTGAAATGAATAAGTTGATTTAAGAGGTCTCATGCATTAAAAGTACACTTTGGATTACCTTCTACCTGTTAGAGGAAAAAATAGTCCAAATTGATTCATTCACAAGTTACTAGGTCTTAATGGGCACTTCTACTATATTTAAGTGTTCTGTGTAAGTGGATGAAGGGAGAACACGTGAGTATCTACACTGTCGAAGCACACTATTCAGTTTGATATTTATAGAAATAAATATTTAACGCAATCGTTTATAATTGATGGCAATGTTGCTCATGTTATATAACATGTATTCATATAATTTGCAATTAGGGAACATGTTTTAAATTTGGGTAGTTTGAAATAAGAGTAATACCTGCTTGGATCTTGATAGGGAATTGATAGTTAGTTCTAGAAGGGATATAATTGTAATATGATTAGTAGTTAGTTAGAGGTTAGGACTATAAATAAGGGAGGTGATTCTCTTTGTGAGATAGGCAGAAATTACATATTGACTTGTATTTTGGCTCGTAGCCTTGGCTGTTGAGAGAGGGAGTGTTCCTTGGATCAATCTTCCGATTGAGGAGTGATTGGGGTTTATTTTTTGTTCAATTTCAGTTTCCCATTCCTAATTCTATCTGTATTCTGCAATTTTGAATTCTCGATCCATATCATTGGAATTGGAAATTGCAGTTTTGGAAACTGCCATTTTGACATGCCAACTTTGTTTCTCGATCTGTTCTCTTTTGGGCCTTTTGGCTGTTGATTTGAGAATTGTCGATAGGCATTCTGTCGCTGCTCCTCACGATCTCTATTTCCCGATCTGTTTTCCTTGATCGCTGATGGAAACTCGTTCTGTACAACAACGTATTGAGCACCATGAGGAATCGATTCATCAGTTGCAATCAGATGTGGAAGAAATCAAAGCCGCCCTGAAGTTGCTGATCGAGTGGAGAATTCTGCATTTCGCAAACTTATGATGGCGTGGATGAAGGATCAAGGTCTGCAACACGTTTATGGTAAGGAATCTACTCTCGATTGGTGTAGGGGTGACTCTGGGGATATTTTCGATTCTGGTGGTGACTCCGCCACTCTGGCGGTGTGGTGCATCAGAAAACTCATGGTGAGGGAGAAATTTCAGTTGTATCTTCAACGAGCATCAAATTTCAGAAAGGAAAAAGAGACTTGTTGTTGGATGTTGATTATCCAGTGATGGAATCGACAACAATGATGAGTGAGGAAGAAAATTCAGATGATGATTATCAAGGGCTGAATAGAGTGGTGATGGCGACGCCTAAACAATCAATTGGATTGGAAACACCTACTCCAGCAATTATAAAGGAAAAAGTCAATTCGACTTGGCAGCTAAGGACGATTGCTGAAGCTCTCACTGTTTGGGTCAGAAATGAAATCGAAAATCATATTTTCATGATGGATGGTATTTACTTAGTTGTGGGGCAGCTTTATAGAGGGGTCTACAAGAGTTTGATTCAAGCTGTTATTAATGGGGACTATTGTTGGTTTGAGGAAATTTGGGTTCGTGATTTACCTCTGGGAAAACCACCAGATCATTGGACTCGTTTGGAAGCAAGTCTTGAGGACAAGACTTTTTCGAAGGCGGGAGTAATGATAGGGAATTGATAGTTAGTGCTTGAAGGGGTATAATTGTAATATGATTAGTAGTTAGTTAGAGGTTAGGACTATAAATAAGGGAGGTGATTCTCTTTGTGAGATAGGCAGAAATTAGATATTGGCTTGTATTTTGGCTTGTAGCCTTGGCTGTCGAAAGAGGGAGTGTTCCCTGGATCAATCTTCCGATTGAGGAGTGATTGGGGTTTATTTTCTGTTCAATTTCAGTTTCCCATTCCTATTTCTATCTGTATTCTGCAATTTTGAATTCTCGATCCATATCAGATCTTTTATATTTAGATTTGGTCCACAATCGTAATCAAGAAAGCCAGGGTTACCCTCTACTGCTCCGTTCTTGTTAGCAATGATTCTAAATCTATCAATTCTTAATTTGCTTAAAATTTTTTTGATGAGATCTGATGTTATTACTTTGGTTCCTTCTATTTATAAAGCTTCATTTTGAATATTCTCCTGAAATGCAGGCTATTAAAGATGACATTGGAACCGTTCGGATCCAGAGACCTCTCAAAGGCCCGTTTTATGTGTCTCACAAAACTATCGATCAACTCATTGCAAATCTCGGGAAATGGGCCAGGTATATTACCAGCCAGATTTTATACATGTTTCATCTTGCTCATGTGTGCTTACTGGTTATTAATTGCTTTATTCTTCTAGCTAGATGTAACAATTTCAACCCAATTACATACAAATAAATCAACTTAGGTTGTGTTTTATCTCAAATGGGTCAAATGAAAACATTTAGCTAAAATGGTAGTGGGTAACAGGTTGAACAGATGATAACAACTGGAAGTCACCCGAAGTCTATCTATAATGCATACAATTTTCTAAGCTGTTTATTTTTACAAAGTTAGATTATTATGCCGTCGTAATTAACACATTATCTAAAAATGGTTTAAAAAGCTGATAACATGCATTTGCGATTTAACCTGACCCAACTGGTTTTAATTCACAACTGATTTAATCTGAACCAAATTGACAAATTAGCCAAATGATTAACGAGTCCATATGGTTGAGTTCAATTGTTAGTTTGCTTTAAAAATATGGAAAGAAGTGGAGAAATAGTTAAAGTCATTTGATAGCTAAAGATAAATCGGAAGAAGTTGTTTTGATATTTTAAATAGGATTAATGTTTTAATTGTTCAATGATAACATGCATATGGTTGAGTTCAATTCTTTTTAGCTAAAGCTAAATTGGAAGAAGTTGTTTTCATATTTTCTATAGCATTAATGTTTTATTTCTTACATCCTTTTTCCAATTACTTGCTCTTTTCAGGTGGTACAAGTATGCTTCCATGGGTTTTGCTGCGTTTGGTTTCTATCTGATTGCTAAGCATGCTTTTCAATACATAATGGAAAGAAAACGACACTGGGAATTGAAAAAAAGGTACGGTAGTGGTAGATAGTTTATAATGGTTGCATGGGAATTAATAGGCCTTTATATACAACTTTCTTTTTCAGATTGTTACTTTCTATTGAAGCAAATATCCATATAATGTTTGGTAATCCTTAGATAACTCATCTTAAGTTTGGATGGTTGTTAAATGATTGATGAGTGTTAAGTTAGGTTCACATTCAGTCCGCACATGATTAAAAAGGCATCATAACCAATATATAAGCTTGCAGTTTATTAACAGTTAATACTTTCAGATATAGTTTTCATTGGCTCATTGCAACCACCTAGTTGGTTTGGAACCAACACATGATCTTGTTGCGTTTTTCTACTAGGCAACAAAGGTCCAAAGGTGTGACATTCACTCTACCAAGCACCTTGCTATACCTGTGGCTAGTGTTACATGCTGAATGATACATAAACCACATGTACATGCATGATACATACTGCAACTGCATCTTAAAGTGTACATGCCTTTTTATCTTGTTGTATCATATTAACTTGCTATTGATGACATGACGATTACATAAGCTATCTTTTTAGTATAGCTGGTGTATGCAATGTCAATAGAACTAATATATACACCATTTACATGATGTGCCAGTTGTTTAATGCAGTATTCTTTTTATATTTTGAAATTATCCCTGTTTATGGTGTCAATAATTTCTAAATTCTAGGTACGAAACTTTATAGTTGTTATGTACCATCGATGGTTTTTAAATATTAATTTATAGGCTGTAAGTGTTATAGTTGATGTGATTTTCAGTTTCTGAAAATAGGCATCAAGTATTATTATGACCTAGGTTGTAAACATGCATATAAACGATCACCTAACCTTTATTCATTTGAAAAATGAAAACATGCGACACAACTATGTTGAAGCTTTCTCTATTTAACCTTTTCTTTGCAGAGGTTGCAATTTCGATCCATTATGAATGGGTGAATTTGTTTTTTTCCTCTCTAACCGGGCAAAAGAGCCAAGAAAAAAATCGTTGGAATAATGCATACCACCTCCTAAATGGCTAAATTGCTCTATTAAAAAATTTAGTTAAATACTGTAATAATATAATTTTCGTATTCATATACAATAGACTCTCTCATTGGGGAAAGAAATAGGGGAAAAAAATCTGGACAAAGAAATGTTCCAGGTCAACCCAGCACAACCTGTTCAAAATCACATGCTTTCACTGGGTACTCATTTCGATTGGCCCTCTCATTTTGCCACCTCTAACTTCCTTAGATTATAGTATATGGACTATGGAGAGAACTTCCTACAGCTAGAAGCTCTTGCAGAGTTGCAGGCCCACCTCTTGATACAACTTAATGAAAACTAAGAAATTAAAAACAAGATATGATGAGAACTCTCATTCATTTCACTTCTCCACGAGTGCTCTTCAGCTTTTTTAATATATGCTCTATCCAATTTTATGATTTTGTGATGAAATGATTATTTTTTTCTTTTTTTGGTACCAAATTTACTATGCAGAGTTCTTGATGCTGCAGCCAAGAGAACAACTCCAGATAACGAAGGTCACTTCCTCTGTTTGTAATTTAATAATTTAGTTTCTTCAGAACTAAATTTCTATTTTCTAACAAAATGGTTCTCTCTCTTTAATATAAAATTCAGGTTGTAAAGCAGAAAATGGAGCCAATGGCACCCGAAAGGATGGACAAATGCCTGATATATGTGTTATATGCCTTGAGCAGGAGTACAATTCTGTTTTTGTTCCGTAAGTTTTTAAAGAGCATCCCTTTTCTTTATTTATTCAAGTGCCAATGGGACAAGGGGGCAGTCAAACCGGTAAATTTGAAAGTTTAGTAAAAAGGAAACTAGGTCAAACATGTTGAAAAGTTTAAGAGTTATTCAAGTTTTTACAACTTTATAATGTGCTTTATTAAGAAAACCTAGATCATTATTTTAGTGGATAGTTTTTGCAGTCAATTTGACAATAATATATTTACTGTTTGTGAAATTAAAAAAATGGACAAACAAGTGTTAGCGGGTCAAGCGTACCCTATCCAACACATTTTGACAACCTGTCTGGCACATGTCATTTTGCCACCAACGAGGGCCACATTTAGTTTTAGTGTAGATGTTCTATGTTCAGCTTATAAGTGCTCAAGCTATATTACCTTTGAAATAGGGAATAACAACTAAAGCATGTTCAAATAAGAATAATAGGTCCATCACATGTAAATTAAAACTACAGCAAATAGCTGTCTTATGTATGTTATTTTAACATGGTTGTTTTATATATTTATCCAATTCATTATGATGTTTTCCTTTAGTCATGAAGCTTTTGGATTTTGAATATCAGCTGCATTGTATGAAGAAATTGGCATCCTGAATTAATGAATTAACTAAAAGAGTTATGTCCCCGAAGTCTAAAGTTGTATACTTTATTAGGTTTTTCACGGTGTGTTTGGATTTGCATGAAATATGATTATCCGATATTAAAAATCAAAGTTAGATAATAGTTTTAATGAAACAGACTGTAAAAAATAAATTTGGAATGTGTTTCTAAACCGATGTTTTTTAAGTATTCAGCAAATTCTGATTATTCACAGAACTAATAGATAAAACCAAAAAATGTCGTTTTTTGAGAAAGGAATGAGATGTTCTATGTAAGCTCAACTTAGGTTAAAAGAAGTGATAAATAGGAAAGTTGTTGTAGCTTGTTGCAGTTGGTATGAAACCGATTATTTGACCAGATAATTAGAAGCAGAATCTGTTTATCCTGACATAAAAAGTAACTATTGTGATCTCAAATTGCAATAAGCAGATAATCAAATCTAGAAAACAAGGTCAAACACCCTCTTAATAACCTCCCAAAATGTGTAGTCAAAATTTCGTTCTTGAACATTAAGTATACGTATGTTAACATTCTATTTTGTTTAAGATGCTTTTATATTCATAATGTATGTGATCGAACAATTTAACTATGGTTATCAGGTGTGGTCATATGTGCTGTTGTGTGACATGTTCTTCACACTTGACAAGTTGTCCACTATGTCGAAGTCGAATCACGCAGGTGGTGAAGACCTTCCGTCATTGAGAAATTGGCTGCTTGTCAACTGTGGGCCCATGATTAATCGTGATTTTACAGTCAAACGATACTTCTGCTGAGCATGAGCGTGATACGGGGTGTTGCAAGCTTGGTGTTTGTTTCTCTTTCAACACATTGTACTGGTGAACTCATTTATTCTTCATCTTCTTGATAACTAGAACCCACGCTTGGCATTAGTTGTATATTAGAAGTTACATTTCATCTTTTCAAATTCTTCTGTTTACCCAAAGATGTAAATATATATTTCATAGTATCTTGTTATTACTAAGCAACTTTACTAAGTTTATAGGTCAGTAGAGGATACATGCCATGCTTTATTTAATGAACGATTCTAGGGTTCAATTACGCATCTTTAGAAGAAAAGGTTTATCCTTCTCTATCACCACGCATACCACCAGGTTAGCAAAATGGGCAACTCACAATACCTCTCTTTACCTTCTATTAATAATTTATAATCCTCCTAAACCTAGACAACAAGAAATAGCAAGAGGAATTAAACATAAATAAGGAAATCTTAACAAGAAAAACTTTCTAACCATCGTGTATTCGATAATTGTGTGAAGGCCTCTGGACTTGTTAGATCGTTCGTATCATTACTCCTCTCTTAATAACAGACCTTGTCCTTAAAGCGTGGTCCTGAAATCTTGTCTCTATAAATTTCAAGACCAGGATGCTATGACCCGACTTGTAAACCCTTCTCATTTATCTCGTTGACCAGTAATACTTGTTAGATTTTACTTCCACACTGATGGCCTGGAATGGGCTTCTCATTGCATTCAAAACACAACCTTTTTACTTGTTTTGCTGCCAATTCAGCCTCTGTTAGCTACTTAAGTTGAATAGCCGGTTGGTAGACATGTCATTACTTTTTTTCCACTGTAACCAATGAAGCCGTGGATTAGAATACGTGAGTGTGACGGATGATCCTCTGCTGAGAAAGTTAGAATCATAGAAGACTCCACCTCCCAGCCACATTTTCGGTAAACCGGGTTGTCTCTAGTAGAAATTGTCAACTGCCCCACCAATTTTTCAAATAAAGTTTACATAATCTCGAGCAGATCCCTCCTCAGTGATTGCTAAAAATTGTTTGTACAAATTTCTTTCTTGTGATGGTTGAAACCAGTGTATCATCTTTTCAGTCCTTCCCATGAATGGAATGACGTCTTTGCTTTGCTCCAGCAAAACCAAGCCAATGGCTTGCTGATACGGGTTTTAAAATGAAGCTGACCCGATGCCCATTCTGGTGGATTGTGTGAATCCAGGAAGAAGTCAATCAGCATATTTTTATTGTTTGCAATTTTGTTCCCATGTTTTCTTAGTTTGCAAGTCATTAGCACTGCACCCACTATGTGGTCATGTCTGAATCCATGTTTAGTTTTACCTTCATGTTCCTATTTTGTGGGTAGCGAGTAGGTTAGTAGTTATAGGTTTGCATTATTAACTGTAATGCCGTTGCATTTATGGTTTTTAAGTAGAAAATTTGACTCATATCCTCTCCGTCTCCCTCTCTAAATTTTGTGGATGCAAGCTGTTAGGATATGACTCAAATTAGTCGTACAATGGTTTATGAACTAGAAACTGATTTGAGGGGGCTAGTAATGGTACACGGCGTGAAGCAATCGAAAAAGGGTTTTTGGATTTGGTTGGTGTGAAGGCTCCACGTCGTGCGATATAAGTGCACAACGGGTGACGGTGTTTGTTTTGAATCCGATTTGTTTTTGATAGTCATCTTGTGTGCAAAGTTATCTTGTAATTTAGCCGGCCCTATCCTAGTTAATTAGGGTTTTTTAGTTTCTTATAAATATCGTAGCTATGGGTGAGTCATATTTACATCAAACACTTTTAGTCATAATAAATAAGTCACTGGTTTTTGCCCGTGGACGTAGGTTGTGACCTTGACGACCGAACCACGTTATATCTTGCTGTCTGTGTTTTTTATATTATTGTTTTCCGCATCTTCTAACGTGTTCTTGTTAAGATTTCAAGTTCGAGATCTTACAAGTGGAATTTCGATCCTTACACTAGCCCACTTGGGTCAGCTTCTATCACTTGCCCTTCCATGCACGACACGCTTGCCCTTGATATAGTAACTATTTAGTATTCCTATAAGTAATTAGATCTATTCCATAAGGTAATTATCACCGTATTGTTTATACGGTGATCATGTTAGGGGAAGTAGCAACTGTAGTATACAAGCTTAGTAGAGAATATAGAATTACCTTGTTATTTACCAAGTTATATGGTTCTCATTTTAGGGATAAGAAGGAATTATATTATAGGTAATTAGTTGAGAATATATGTCATGCTTTGACTTGATAAATTATTCTAGGGTTCAATTAAGCATATTTAGAAGAGACAGTATGTTCTTCTTTAGCACTATGCATAACATTGTAAACCACAACATTCTATACTAGCGTTTTGAGGTGGACATTTTGACCTATTTCATGTTTGATATCTTGCGGGTATAATGGGTTAAGCTAAAAGATATAATTTTTAAATGAAACAGGTCAAGTGGGCTAAGCGAGTCAAACGGGTTGAATGTCATCTAAAGTATACTCAACTGCACAAAACCTTCAAAATCGTCATTACGAAAGAAGATTGTCCGGTTACTATTATGATATTGTAGCATTGTGATAAAAAGTTGTTTGAAGCCAACCTGTATTAATAATCACGTGTATTAATAATCACTTTATGTTTATCTACCTTCGAGTATGCTCTAATTTTGCACGTTTAGTTACTGCCGATGGTGCGGGCTGATTTTGCTTAGGAGGATTCTGGTGTTAAGTCATGGAAATTGTGGAGACAGTGGTGTCCTACTAGTAAAAAAGCAACCACTAATCGATTAAAGATTGCCGATATTCTCTATAGACGGTTACAATTAGGCTATCAAATTAAACTTCCGTAGCACTTTCCGATTTTTGAACATTATCACTTTATAAATTCTCCAACTTTTGTGGTTCTTTTCAGGATTGCAAAGTTTTCCCAGAATCTGATTCTGCACACTTGATAGTTGGTCAGCAATTGGTTGTTTCACCATAAAAGCAGGTACAGGAAAAGATGGAATATGATCCTTCACCAAATATGCTAATATAGAAATATAACATAGAAGTTTTGCTTTCAATGTTCATGTGCGCCTAAACAGGAATCTTAGTGGAAACTTTTTCACAAGGTTCTACCTGCAAACTATTAATCAATTGAATGAGCTTGAACTTTAACTAGAGGTGGCAAGATGGGAGTTAGGTCGATTGTGTCGCGTTCAAAAGCGATTCAATGTGTATTTTAGTGCGTTTTGGTGGATTGTGTTGACATGCAAACACTTTTATGTTTATTTCTAATTGACCGTTAACTGTGATTGATAAATAATGCTATTACTATTATAATATGAACACCCGAGTAAAACGATTTAAAAGGTGTGCATTGAATCTAGAGTTTAGACTTCGGACGATTTTCGAGTTTGACCCGTTTCCTTTTAGCAATTTTTTTTCTTATTACCTTGTTTGAGATAAAACACTGTCTGAATCAACCTATTCATAAGTAGCTTTTATTTAGAGAGTTATGTTTACTATTTTCAGGTGACCTGAAAGTATAAGTGACCTAACTAGAACAAAACTGAAACTTGGTTACTATTATATGAAATAAACCCTAGAATATATTGTGACACCCTTAGTGTGAAACCTAAGTTGGACCACTTTTGATATTTTGTATGACGCACGTCTTGCTAAGAATTTAAGAGGTAATCCGCACTAAAAATAGGCCTTGGAAATACTTTCAACTCATTCGACGCATCGACCTTTTCCGGCATTCCCTTTTAGCTATTTGTGTATACGACTATGTTTTAATATAAGACACAACCTAAATCGACTTGCTCATAAGTAACTATTCCTTAGAAACTTATGCTTAGAATATATCAGTCACCCTTTGATAGGAATTTTAGTCAAACAACTTTTGACTTTTTTCACAGTGCAAGCCTTGATAACTTTCAATCAATTATTATATGGAGCTTTAATCTTAATTTATTCTATGTTTCTTATTGAATGCCACTTCAATTCCCTTTTAAATAGCCCCAAATTGCCACCAAATTCCTTCAAATTACTAGGTTTGGTGCCTGATGGCGAAAGATAAATCAAGCAAAAGCCTTGCTAGGAGTTCATATGAGAAGATATCCAAAGTCACTTTCGGTTTTTCACGTAGAAATTCACAGAGTCCGAAAAACAACCCAAAATCTTCAATGTTACCCCCTGATCCTCCAACCATCAATCCTCTTGTCTCCCACACACCATCTGCCCCTCACAGACCCGTTTCAGATAACCCGAACCCGAAAAACGAGTCTTTTTATCCTCCTGAAGTAAAGCCGCCTAAAAAATTTGTGCGTTTTTTGTCGAGTGGCACGAAGAAAAGTGGAGATGGTGGAGTAAAGGAGTTGAGTAACCAGAAGACTTTTAGTGAAGAGAACTATAATAGTTATATTGATCGTACAAAGATGAAAATGAGAGCTCCTTCACATGTTACTAGTGAGAGAACGGTTTCTAGGCGTGAGAGCTTCAACGACATGTTTTCTGGTTATATTAGCCGAACAAAGCTGAAGCTGAGGACTAGTTCTACTGTTGGTACCTCTAAATAAGCCGATAAAATCCGACACCTGTGCATGCTGCACACGTGTCGATAAAGACCAAGCGACACCTAGGTGAATGCTTGCTTGTTTAATACTTGGGATTTCTTTTGTTTTTTCGGGTCTGAACTTTCTCTATTTGTACATGTGTTGTTCTGTTACTGTTTGTTTTGTGAGAAGTATGTCATGTTCCTTTTTGGAAGATATGAGATCTAGAATACGTGTGGGGCCATGAATTATTGTAAGATAATTACCTAGTTGTTAAATGGCGTTTTAGATCTTTGGCGTGGTCGAATATGATGGTTGTTTTCGTTTGTGCGTTTCATTTTGTAAAATGACTGAATGTCACTTGAAGCGATAGTGAACCGAGTATTTTTAGACAAGTTTTATGCATATAATCGACTTTCTCAATAAGAACCCTCTCACCCACAACACACACACACACACTCTCTCTCTCTAGTCTTTTATTAAAGATGGAGGCCTAGTAATATGCCTATTTCCTTGATTGAAAGATAAAAAGAAAGATGAAGTAGAGGGAGTGATGTGGTACTAATGTGACAAAGACCGGAAAAAAGAAAGGCCCACTCCCAATGTCTAGGGGTGAGCAACGCACGGTCTAGGGTGGTGAAACTAGAATGCAAATTAGAACCAATTATGCGCAGAGCATTCTTAATCCATGAGGCGAAAAAGATTTGGTCATTTCTTTTATTTGAACGAGATAACATCGTTTGCGTAACAAAATAAATTGAATGATCAATTTGAAAGTTTGCATCCGGTTTAATGTTTGGTTTGATACCTCATCAAGCACATCTTGACACTTGAGTGTAAGAGGGTTGAGGTTTGGCTAACCTTGTTGCCACATCTTGAGACTTAAGTTATGTATGTCTTTTTCCATATTATATATGAATGTGTGTACATAAATACATACATATATACATACTAGTATCGTACACGCGCAATGCTGCGACGGTAAATATTTTTTGTTTTACAACATGTCACTGCATTGTGCGGCAAATAGTTTTTGTTTACAACATGTCACTTTCAAGAATGTAATGATATGTTATTCGTGCAATTCAATGTTACGGAAAAGTTTTCTACAACAACATGTCCGTTTTTTTAATTTTTCTTTTATTTACATCAACTATTTTATTAATTTCAAAAATAAGTTCTAAAAGACATTAAAATAAGAAAAAAGATGTATATTTATGAAATAAGGAGAGAAGTTAATAAGATTTTGAAAATTATGTTGATGTGGGTGGATAATTGTAATTGTGTTTGTGTGAGAGAGTATGTTATTGTCCGAGAGTATATTTTAAATGAATAAAAAGTTAAAGTAAATTAGGAGGACGAACGAAATGGTTAAATATTGAGCGGATAAGATTAATTTAAATAGAATAAAAGGCCAAGATTTTGTCTTAATTGAATTTTAAAAACTCTTAAAATTTAATGTATACGGGCGGACAGACTTTTCTAATAAGCTTGTTTGGGCAAAGATAATACCTTATTTTGTCTTATTTTTGCTTATTTTGAGAAACTAAAAACTACATCTTTTTTTCGCAGACCTTTCAGACTTAAGACCTTCTAAATCATATCTTCTTCTAAATACATGAAATAAGACATAAGATATTTATGTATTCGAAAACAAACAACACCTTAGTCTATCTTTATAAATATTTATAGCTAGAGTTTCATGCAGCCAGTTTTAAAACAGAACAAAATAAAGAGATGCAGGGGCGGAGGCACATACAATCGAGAGGGTTCGATTGACCCCGCTGAACAAAAAATTTTCATATAACTTTAGTGCAATTTTAGTGTAATTTAGGTAAAATTTTAGTTATGAACCCATTAATTTTGTATAAGAAAGTTATTACTCTCAACTTTGAACCCATTGGCGTAAGCTTCTAGCTCCGCCCCTGAAGAGATGTAAAGGCGAAGCTAGTAGGTTGTCTAGAGTGGCGAACTCATAACCCCCCTAAAATTTCATGCACAATATGAATTTTTTCTTTTATCAAAATTTGTTTGGTTTTATGTAGATATTACTGTTTTATTATATTTGACTATTTGTGTAACTTCTGAAGTTTTTTTTAAATCCGTCTCTAAAAATATGCAAGTAACAGTGAAGCGGAATAAGACAGAAATTTGTCATGTTTATAGGGTATGTTTTGCGAAAATAGCCAGTAGCTGTAGCTAAAAATTATTAGCTGATAGCTGGAAGCTGTATATTTTAGTTATATATGTGTTTAGCAAATTAGCTAGTAGTTAAAACTTAATAGTGTAAAATAATAAAAAAGACAAATTATAAAAATAGGAATAATTATAAAACAATTAAAGATGGTTTTTAGATAATTAAATATATTAAAAGTTTCCAGTTAGTTTAAAAGCTACTCCAAGAATCTTTTTGTTTTAGAGCTTTTTTGTTTAAAAAGAAGTTTTCAGTTTTTTCATCCGAACATGATTTGTAGATTTTTCTTTCAAAACAAAAAGCTACCAGCTCTAATAAACTCCAAAAAACTTCATACTGAACATACCCATAATCAAGTTGATCACATGAACGAGTTCAATCATATTAAACCTAGTATTCAAAAATGATATTTTTCTTGTATTATTATTATTATTATTATTATTATTATTATCTTTTTGTATTTTGCGTAACACAATGTCTTTTTAATATGAAAAATGATATACCCTTCTACTTTTTCCCCCTACTTCATCCTCCTACTCACCATAAGATGACATGTGGACTTCACTAACTCTCTTTCCTCATCTCATCCATTAATTTTGACACTTGTATTGATCTTGTGAGTAGGAGGATAAGTAGGAGGATATATCATATATCTTTTAATATATGTTTTACAAAGGTTGTGCGAACAACCGTTGTGATTCCGTTTTTCCAAAAATAACAAGCATCGACCTAAAATTGGGCAGGCCGGTTAGAGTGTTATATGATTTTTGAAGAGTCACCATCCACTTTAGGTGTTACACTGTTACTCATAGTTAAGGAAATGGGTTTCTCATGGTCACCATTTTTCTTTTTCCAAAAAGGAAATTAACACAAAAATCATGGTGTTTCACGGGCCCCATAAATATTTAGTCACATTGTCCTTACCATTTTAATCTTAGCTTTTATATTATTTATATTTTTGTTTTGAAATGTAAGGCCTTCCGTAGAACTTCCTATTTACTCAAACCAACCCAAATGCCACATTAGCGTCACATCAGCTTTTTTTACTTTTTCCTTCCTAACCCAAATTAATCCAAAACCCAAGTATAACCCTTCCCAAATCAACCCAAATATTTTTCTCTCTCCTCGCTCTCACTAAAAAACCAAAAAAAAGAAAAGAAAAAGAAAAAGCCTGCAATGAACATCGGGTTGGCGGACCCGAGTTGAATTTTTTTTAAAGGAACCCTAAACCCCCGTAGGGGTGTTCCCGAACATCTCCTTTGAACCCAATGCAACCCGAATCTCTTCGGGAGTAGCCTTACGGATGGACTAACAGTGTTACAAGATCTGAAATTGAGAGTTTATTTATGGTGTTTTTTATTCAACATTTGGAGGGAATCATATACTTATGTGTGTGTGTGTGTGTTTTTTGGTTTTCTTCTTTTTGGAGGGAAGAAAATAGGAAAATATGAAATGGAGGGAATATTTAGCAACCGGTAAACACCTCTAAAACCTAGAAATCAGTAACAATCCTCAAACTCTGGCTCCCTAACTCTAGAATCCGGCAACTCCTCGTTACCTTTGAATGTCGATAAGACGAAATATCCTGAATGAAAACCATGTGAAACTTCAAAGAAACCTGGTAAAGAATATTATGAATCCATATGTTTAGCACGACCTGATCAAGAGTTTTGTGAGAATTTTTTTGCAAGAATATTAAATATGGTATTTAGGTAATACGTGATTTGTTCATCCAAGTTAGACTTGATCTATGTTTAATACACATTTGTGGATATGTTTTTCCATTTTGCTTCATGAAGATGATATTAAGAACACATGAAGACGAAGGACACATGAGATGAAAAACACATGAATACACCTTCTCTTCCACGAAGTCTCTAGCGAACCTCCATCACCATCACTTTCTCCTTCGATGTTGTGGCCACCGTACTTGCATTCCCTTTCCCTTTCCCTTTTATGTCTCTCTCCTCCTCTACGTTTCTCCTTCGATCTATGGTTGTGCAGGGTGTTTCCATTTTCAAGTTCATGATAGCAAGGGGATATCTATGCTCGATTTAGAATCACTTTTCCATTTTAGATTCATCGTATAAGTATGGGTTATAAGGGTTTAAGATTGGATTTTTTTTCCATTTTTGATTATTGATGTTCAAGATTGGATTCTAATTATGATTTTTATAATTGTGGTTTCCATCTTGATATCACTGACAAGTTTGAAGAGCGAAAAACATTTTGAAGAACGGATTTTTGGCTTAATTAATTCTAGGTTTGAATCATTATGCATCTTGTTTTTGTGTGTGTTTGAATCTAGGTTAAGGCATGAAGAAATGAAAAACAACATGAACCAATGCAAAACATCATAAAATGACAAACTGAAATAATTTAAAAAGGTAAAATGGTCATTTAACATATATTTAACTGACCTTAGTTAGATACTACAGCCATAAGGACCAAAAGTGTAAAAAGTTTCAGACTCAGGGATCATCCTCGTAATTAGTAAAGTTCAAGGACAAAAGGGTAATCAGACTATTAGAGTGACAAAAGGTTTAAGTTATTCTAAAAATTAGAGTTAATTTCATAAATTGTCCTTTAATTACTACTAATTGCAAGTTTAGTACTTTTTTTCAAAAAGTTGCAAGTTTCATCCTTCAACTATCATTTTGTTGCATTTAGAGTCTTTTTAATGGCTTCTGGTATGTAGGGCAGTTAACTTTGTTAAATTGACCATTCTACCCTTATTCTCACTCAATCGGTTTGGCTTTTCGAGTCCAAGAACCTGATTTTCAGCCCCTCTCTTCTCTCTATCTCTCTCTTCTTCTTTCTTCCCCTGCTTTCTCTCTCTGATATATATTATAAAATAAAATAAAAAATGGAGGTAACACTAAGTAGGCTATACTAATTTTTGAGTCTAAAAACGGAAAAAAAATGAAGGTAATGTGATACCGATATAACATTTAATTCTGGAAACTCAAAATATATGTGATGGTTGGTGCTTTCTTTGTAGCACCTTTTTTTAAATAATTTTTGTATTTAAAAAAAATCGTGATATAATGTGTAATTTATTTTGACTTTTTTTTTCTTACAAATGTTTGCTTTTAACACAAGTAAAAAAAATGATTATATACACACACACATATATATATATATACACAGTACACAGTACACACACTGTAATCATCTTCACCCTCTCTCTAAAACCTCC
>JAUEJL010119925.1:0-11918 GCA_032274825.1 Drosophyllum lusitanicum | reverse complement strand
ACGAAAAACGGACCGGTCCAGGACCGAAGTCGGACTGGTCCGGACTTGGACCGGTCCGGAAGTGGTCTAGGACCGCCGGAAGACCGAATTTATCGAAATGGTCTTACGCGAAGACCGGTCCGCCGAGGACCGGCCCGGCCCGAGACTGACTAGGTCCGGACCGGACCGGCTGTGGTCCAGGACCGATTTTGTGCATCTCACTTTTAGCTAGACGTGAGCAAAGTTCGGTTCAGTCCTGTTTCGGACTAGTCTCTGGAAGGTTTAGTTTTTGGTCCGGTCTTTTTACGTTACGATCTCATGCAATTTTTTTCGGTACAAACGTATAGTATCGCTTTAGACCAGTTCGGTCTGGCAATCTTTCCGTTCGAATATTTTTAGGATCGGTTTGGAAAAGTCATTTAAATCTTATAGAATTTCTTCTTATTTAAATAGCATATAATATTTTATTTTATTTTTAATTAGACAAGTCATTTAAATGTTTTAAATGACTTGATTGATATCGTTTTAATAGGATTTCTTTTTATTTAGGTTTTAATTATTATTTATTATCTTATAGATTGAAATTTGATTGATATTGATTTGATTTTTTTGAATTTTTTTTATTGTGGGTAGTATGAACCCTTTTAAAGCTTATTAGAACTAGTAGCCTTTTGTTTTGAAAGAAAATGTTACAAGTCATGTTCGAATAAAAAAACTGGAACTTTTTTTTAAATATAAAAGCTTTAAAACAAAAAACTTATTGAAATAGTTTTTAAAACTAGTCGAAAGCCTTTTATATACCAAATTACCTAAATACCAATTTTTATTATTCCTCATATTTTTATAATGTCATTTTTTGTCATTTTACACTATTAATTAAGCTTCAACTACTAGCAAATTTGTTAAACACATATATAACACTTTCAGCTCCAACTACCAGCTTTCAGCTTCCAGCTACAACTATCAGTTATTTCCGTCGAACATACCCTATAGAAGGTTTACTTATATAGTGGTACGTATGCATGTAGTTAACTTCATGTACTTTAATCAACTTTTTCTATTAGTTTATAAGATGGTGAAAGTAGTAATTTTTAAGATTTAAGATCTTCTGATATAAATGAAAGAGTAAAAGACTAGCTTAAATAAATTTATTATATAATTTAGTTATTAATTTAGATAAAAAATCTGAATTATTTATTTTTATAAAAACTGAAATTCAATTTTAACTTTTTGTTGATCAAAATATTATAAAGGTTTAAAAATGTCATATATGGAATACACTTTAATAAATTAATTTGAATTAAAGTTAAAATTATTTTGAAATATCATATCTCACCAAATTATTAGTTTTATCATTTCAAAATATTTTATGGTCATTTTAAATTCTTCTAAATTATAAATAATAAATATTTGACCTTATTGTCCTTAATTATAACAATAATGGTCTATGACTTTTACAAAAATACAATCACGTCTTTTCGTATCATGTTATCACGTTTCTGTTGTCACGTTTGCCCTTCCCCTAGCATCGACACTTCTATCGCTCGTCTAGGTGTTAATGCACCTGTCATCAATTTTCTAAATTCTCATTTTTTTCATGTTTTATAATTATTTAACATCTTTCTATTAATGTTTAATTATTTAAATCTATTTGTCAGTTTTCTCATAGATTTGTATTCACTTGTCCCCAAGTTTTTTTAGTTTATGTTAATCGGGAAAGTGATGAAATGTTTATGAGATTATATTAACTGCCACCACAGACATACTCTAATCCTAGATTATGTTCACACGTTTGTATACAGGATTAGAACTCATAACAACAGGAACCATTTTTTCAAGACACCTTGGTACTATTGAATTACTAGCCATTTGGCACATCACAATAAAATAGTTATTACGCAACATACATTAAGCGCCTCGCCTTAATATATGCAATACATTGGCTCATTAACCTGTAAATAATTTCGTACAAGTCTTCATATTACTAGGATTGGTGACTCCCTGGAAAATACTCATATTGCATCCCTTTTTCTTTATGTTTTTCGACCAAAAAAAGGCAATCTTCATAAGTTTTGCACAAGTGTTAAAAGATCTGTTTCGCGGATAGATAAGTAGTGTCAACATTATTACATAACCATGGAGGTATACAAAGAGGAAACATAATTTAACAAGAAGCTAGTTATCATAGACAAGTCACAAGTGATTTCAGCAGTAGAATGGGCTAGGACCCTATACTTTGGACTTTATACATAGAAAAGTGAATGACTCTCGTATGCTTTCAAGAGGGCCACAAGACAAGACTAGTTAGGGCAAATGAAGAAGATAAGAAACACATGTCATTTGGACATCTCACAAGTTTCGAACTAATTTTTATTGCATCATTCGAGTTTTTGAGGTTTGTTTGGATAATATAAGCCCCAACCTTGTTATAAATACTCATTTACTAGCTACGCTTTGTGGTTCAAACTCTCAAACCATCATAAAGCGCTGAGGGTCTTGTAGCCCTTAAAGCGATGTCATTACAATAGTATTTACTTGAAATATCTTACGATAATATATATCACTAATGATAATATATCTATTAGGTTAAAATCTATTATTTTATAGAGAAGGCAAGAAAAAAGTTTCCTCACCCCCACCGAAGATCGAAAGAGAGAACACGTGAATGAAAAAGAAAAAGCGTGAATATCGTGACTATTTACTTAACTTTTTAAACATCCGGATAAAATGTTTTAATTTTTTCTTTCTATATAATCATATAAGGTCATATATTTGAAAATAATAGTAGTAGTAAAAAATTACAATAATAACAACGTAAAAAGAAAAATAATATTAATAAGTTATCATAGCAGTAATAACAATAATAATATTAAAAACATATAGTGAAATAAGAAAAATAAAACATAATATATAATAATCTAAAAAGAAAAAAAACCTAAAATAATCTTTTTAACATGATGGAAAAACACAATCGACTCATTTTAGAAGAATCAGCCACAAGACCAACCTTATATGATATGTATTTGACCATTTCATCTGTTTACGGTGTTTAGCTTCTTAAATCTTACTTCTATGTATGATTTCATAGTCAATTATTTATATAAAATATATTTATACAAAAAGACTATTGTTCATAACCTTAATAAATGTGATATATTATAATATGAAGAATGTTCAATATAGTCCATACTTAATTCATAGTCCTAAGAGACTAATTTTACCCTTTAGATCAATGACATCAATAGTCCAGATTGTATTTTAAAAATTTGGGCAGAGTGATATTTTCGTAATTCACATGTGATTATATACTGAATTAATTGTGATCGAATATTAAAATTTTAGTACTATTTTTTATATGGACTTTATTAAACACAACTCATTATAATATAATTCCAAAATTTATGATGTAGCCTTCTATATAGGTGAATGTTTTGAACAAATAAATATCAAAGTTGTTTTCTTGATCGAGGAATGATATAAGCACACATATTTTCTCTGAGATCACCCTAAAACATCACCATTGACTTTCATTTCCAAATTTTATAACAAAATTTTATATTCTTTTTTTAAATAATGCTGACGATTTAATTTCAAAAGTTATAGCCGATCAATTTACATATCTTCCTCTTTCTTTTCAGCACGATGACGCACTTTTTTTAATATCATTTATATAATTTTTTAAAATAGTTTTTCCAAGTTAGTCTGGTTATACGTAGAAATGAGCCAATACACCATTTGATCCGAGCCAACACGGTCTCAAATCAAGACTGGAACCGGAGCGGAAAGATTTACACACTTTTGAGCTGATTCCTGATTCATATATGTATTTCTCTTATTCTGGTTTTCAGTTTCACTAGGTTTGGTGTTTACCCGGAACCGGACTGGAAAATGAAAAGGCATTAATCGAATAACCAGAATTGGAACGGAACCTATTAGAATATTATGGTTTGGTTCTGGTTCTACTTTTTCGCTTTTTCGGCTTCAAATTTTTCGGGTTTGGGTCGATTTCAGAACCGAGCTCATCCCTATTATATGCACACAAATGAAGAATCACAAGTTTTAGTTTACTCACAATCTGATAAAATTACCAAAAAGACCTTTAGTCTAACAATATCAAGGTGTGACCAAACGTGTTTCTTCTCCTTAAAATTGAGTGTCTAAGTCTTCCTATGAATATAGATGTAGATTAAAGGCTCGATCTATGTGCACAATTCTAATAAAATTTATAAATAATATGATTTTAGAACTAAGAAATGCTTACAGTTTGAAGTTGATATGAATCATAAATGAGAATGCATGCCATCATATCGATCTCCTACCAGACTTGTAACCTGAAGTAAAGTTTAATATTAATTCTCCACGGGAGTGCGTTCTTCCTAACATTATCTACAAACTCCCTTTATTTATTTAATTAAAATTTTCAATATCTATAAACAGTTCAAACTTGATTGCTAAGTTTACTAATATTATATACATATTTAGCCATGAATTACTTTTTTTTAATATGGCCCATATCTTTAATTGATTAATTTACTCTTTTTGGAAATTAAATATTAGTTTTCCATGACTATTATAATTATATTTTATTAATATAATATAATAACCATAGTTGGCTTTACTGTTACCCATTCAGTTGAATGCGTTTTCAACTTCTAGAAAATAAATTATTACAATTTGAAATTAGGAAAATACTATGTTTTATAAAGTAATTAAAAAGCTATTGTGATGGATTTTTTAAAACAATTGTTCAATTCCAGACACTCTTGTAAGACTAGAACCTACAACCTACATGGGCATTGACTTAATACATAAAGTTACAATATATAAAACTCGTATCTTCTAACTTAATACATAAAGTTAAGTAACAATTTTTATTCATATAAATCAAACAAACTTTATGCCTTCGAGCTCGTAAACACAACTTTAAAACATGATTAATTAGAGGTTTTTAGAAAATCAGTCTCTCTGCTTTAGAGTAAAGATACGCTTCTCTGTATATCAACTTCCCGTATCTGATGAGATTAGATACGATTATTGTTATTATAATGAGCTTATTTAATAGGTTATATCATTGGGCTTTAAGTTGTGATTTAGAATATGGTAGTTGGTGGCAAGAATGTCAAAACAAACCCTTAATTAGAGGATGGAACAAAACATGGAAATTTCCAAGAGGATTTAACAGCCAATTGCATCATGAAGGTTATATGCACTAAATATCCCATGACAGACTTTTATTTATATATTTATTTATCCATAAAAAAATAATATGGCATTAAAGTATCTGAGACCCAAACATATGCTCAGATAAGCATGCGAGTTCAAGTGTCATACATCATCCTGGCCCATAATCATAACTATTCAAATTAAAACTTGTATTATTAATTGTTCCATTCATATTTAAATTCGTTCCAGTAGCATTGCTTTTAAGCATAGTCATGCCAATTGACTTGAAACTTCAAACACAAAAAATGATTACAGTTTTTTTTATCTAGTGAAACAATGGCCAGGTTATTCTAGTTTTAATCTTTTTTTTTTCTTTTTCGAAAGAACTTTTTAGAAATAAACCTGTTTCTGTCACAAAATTATTTTTAAAATAAGTATAATACTCTTTAAATTTAATCAAATGTTTTTTTTAAGTATATATATGTTATATTTTAAACATTTCAATAATCAACTTGAAAACAGACAATCAAACATCATGTGGCAATTTGCATCATGCTTGATAAATGTTGTCAAAATAATCACACAATCAAACATCTATGATGTGGTTCAATGGATCTTTGAACACTAAATAAAAAACAAGTTTCTATCAACTCCTGTAAATTCATTTTAATACACAAAAGAGTGAAAAGAAATAAACCAAAAAAAAATTAATTTAGAAAAAGAAAAAGGAAAAGCTATCATCCCATTCTCACTTTGATGGTGAAGAAGCCAATGGAAGTACCTGTGAAGGTGTAGACATTTGATGATGATGATGATAAATACCACCTTCACTTTTGCCCTTATTATTAGGCAATTTCACAAAACAACCATCTTTCTCCTCTGTTTTCATTGAACAATCTGCATCTTGATTCTTTATGGAACTTGCCCTTTTCTCAGATTCTAATACCAACAATCTTTTCAATAACTTCTCCTCTGCATCTCTCAAGAACTTGAATGTGGGAGGTGGTGAAGATCTCATCTTATTGAAATCAAACTCACTAGACTCATAATCATACAATGGATTCATATAACCTTCTAAATTGGAAACTTGTGGGGCCCTCAATGGTGATGAACAAGAAATTGGTGTGTCTGGTGTGGCAAGAAGCTCACTCAAACTCATTGTTCTTGAACCCTTTCTACTCTCTAATTCCAAATCCTCTCTAGTTTCCTCATTGATTGTAAAAAGAAATCTTGGAGGGCCACATAAATTATGAATCCTCATGAGTTCAAGATCCAAACTTTCTTCACCTACACCCTTCAATGGCTGATCTTTTTGAGTTGTTTCTTGTTGCTTTGCTTGATTCTCACTCTCACACAATGAATTCTGCAAATCTTTCTGTTGGGGTTTGGGGATTCTTGAAGAAATAGGGTTTTTGAAACAAGAAGAAAGGTGAGTAGGGATATAATTGGAAGAAGACATGTTTTGGTTTTCAATATCTTCTCTTCTCTTCTTCCACCATAGAAGATAGTAAAGCTCTGCAACAAAAGCTAAGAGCACACATCCAAAGAGGAAACTCAAACCAATTCCTAAACTACTAAAACTTGTCATTTCTATCCTCCAAAAAGATTCAATTTTTTCCAAGATTTTCCACACTAAATTGAATAATCAAGCTCCATATGCACTAAAAACTCATTACAAGTCTAATGAGTTTTTAAAATTTCTAAATAATTGAGGGAAACCCATCACAAATTATAAAAATTGAGAATCTTTTAAGATAAAAAAACCTAGAAAGAGCCAAGGAAGGTGACCTTTCACCCGAAGTTCACATGCGCAGATAACAATTGAAACCGTAAAAGAAGAAGCTTTCGTGGATACCCTTTTTCAGAAGCAAAAGAATTGGCAGAAAAATCAGAAAGAAAAAAAAGATGATTATTTGAAGACGAAGATTCTATGTTTTTTTTTTGTTAACAAATTGGAACTAAGTTTTTTCAAGGGAAATATTTGAAGTGGGAGCAAGAACTGAAGAAGTGGAAGAGGTGTGAATTTAAAAAATATTTGGCAAATGTGGGTGACAGAGTTCACATGGGTTGGCAAAAGTGTCTGTGTTGTAGTAAGAACAAAAATAAATACTAGGAAACAAATATTGACCAAAAATAAAATTGGAAACTAAATGTTTGGTAAAAAAGATCAAGAATTAACATTGGAAAGTTAAAAAAAAATTGGAAAAGAAATAAAGGAGGTGGAGGAAATATGTAAAACAATGATTTGAAATTTTGGATTTTGTTTATTCGTTTGGAAGTTAGCAAACGTTGGGGATTTGGGTCCATCGTGTACTTGTGTCGACCTAGTTTAGTAATTTTGTTTTTTTATAAACTCTGAATAAAGATTCCAAAATAAAAGTTTATGTAACATGTATCTACATAATGTATTGTTTATTTTTACAAAAACAAGTTTTAATCTGATTTAATAAGAAGTATTAAAAATGTAACGTTTGTTATTGTATTACATTTAAATATTAAAAGATATCAGTGCCTTTAAATTAATAAGATTTTTAATTAGGATAAACTACGAATTTTCTTTTTGAAAATTAATTCAACCAACCTCTATAACCTTTACATTGTATACATTAATTACCTAAAGAATGGCGTGTAAGTGACAAGTAACTTTTTAAATTTCTTTTAATTTTTAGATTTTATAATTAGATATTCATGTTCGTATCTTTACTCATAAAAAACATTCAGATTGTCACTTCAAAATAGAGATGAGTTTTTTGACCGGTAAACCAAACCAGAACCTATTAGAATCGGGTTAGAGTATTCCGTACGGTTATTGATTCTCCCAAAACCTCATTTTCGGTTTTCGGTTCCGGTTCCACCGATTATCAGGTAGTTCAGTCCTAAAACCGGAACCTGTTGGTATATGATTTTGTATTTGTCATATAGTTAGCTATGAACTATTATTTTTGGTGATATGGTTGGTTATTGAACTATTATCATATATTGACGATATGGTTAATGGTTATAGTTTATAAAAACGAAGTCAACGAACTATTATTTATTGGTCATATGTTAGTGTCGAAGATACATGCATGTTCACTTCTGATTTCAAGTATTTTAGTGTTAACTTTAAACCATTTAGTTGTTTGGTTATTAGTAACATTTATAGGTAAAAAACAACTAATATAAATGTATCATATTTGCCTTTAATAGCAAAAGAGAGGTGATCTGTACACAACAAAAGTGAACATACACAAAAACTTTATGCATTATCAACTTGAACCATGTGCATTAACCGTTTGTATCTTGTTATGTATGACTAAAAACTGTTGTGTACGGAATCAACTCCCATAGCAAAAATATTCACTGTTATCGGTTATTTTCGGTTCCCACTTTTGAAATCAGTTCTAAAGTAAACTTTCGGTCTTATCTGGTTCCATGTCCAGTTAATAATCGGAACCGTATCCCTTATATCGGTTCGGTTTTCGGTTATAGTCTTCATCATTTTTGGTTATCAGTTCTTTCGATCTGGTCCGGGCTGGTTCCAAAACCAAACACATTCCTTCTTCAAATCAACCCACAAATTATAAACCTCATCTCAAAAACCTCCATATTGCAACTTCCTATCAACCCCTAAATTATAAACATCCAATGAAAATCATGCTAAACTTCCAATCTCAAACACCGTTATGGACAAAATATGTAGATTTGGATTATGTTTAGGGTATGTGTGTGTTTTGTTGGTCAAAAGAAATATTTTTTAAAAACATCTTAATAACTACATAAAAGAAAAACACAACTCATATTTCCTCAAACATTCGGCATTCTATAGTCTTCTAAATCATTTTAGCACGATTGTGTCCTATTTTCACCCTTGTCGTCGACAAAGCCATTGTCTTTGACCATTATTGCACCCCGCGCCAGCTAAATCCTTGTCGTGGTTCGGATCTCCATTAAATTTCTTCCTTTTCATCATTCTCTCTCCCTCCTCCTCTCCTACGAAATTGCATTGAAGTTATATGATGTACACTTATCAAAAGAGGATAAGATTGTGTTATAGCTAGCTTTGTTGCAGTTTCTCTTTCCCTCTCCTATGAAATTGTATCGGTGTGAAATTTCATGATATCTAAAATCAACTAAAAGATGGGTCATGTTTTGCTATGTCTGAAATTGTGTTCTAGCTTTAAATTATTATCCATGTTCGATTAAGTCACTTTATTACTCTGGTTTAAGAAATTGGCATTTAAATGTTTTACTTTATAATTAATCATGTTTTAATCTCATAAACATGCTACAATTGAATATGTAAAATGATAAACAAACATTTAAACCTTTATAAAAACATTTAGTCAAGTATAAATAAACATTCATACAGTAGAAAAACTCTTATTTGACTTTTGAGATTTAGATTGAAATACTCTCAATAAACAAACATCATTTAAGTTAAGATTATTTATTTTTCTTTTAGGTTAGAGACTCATATATTTTGTTTCAAAAAAATGGATAAACCATAAACTAAAGTTCAATAATGTTTGAGTACAATGCCATTATAATATCTAAGTATCTAATAATAGGCAAGAAGTATGAACAGTGAATTTTTGTCCTTATCTGAAAAGTTATATATATTAATCTGACTAACCCATTTCAAGACGATAAATGAAAGCCGATGAGATGGTTGAGGCAATATTCTTTGGCCCATTTGCCAAGTGTTCGAATCTAGCTCCTAACATATGTTCTTTTCTTGTTTTTGCTTTTATTCTAAAGTCTTAAGTCTTAACTTAATAAAAATGCTTTTTTATTTTATATTTATTTGTTATTATCTTTTCAACACAACAACAACAATTATATAAATCCTGTAAAAATGGGGATTGTTGTCTTTTCAAGGTTTTCAAAATTATAATTACTTCTATTATTGTTAAACTAATAGTTATTAAAGTTATAATAATAATAATAATAGTTATTATTATTATTATTATTATTATTTGTCATCGTTTAAAAATTGTCACAAATTAATAAAATAAGATAAAACCTAGATCGATTGAATATGAACGAGGTGCCGTAAACGCACAACATTTCTCCGAATTAAAATTTTGCTACAAATCTGATCCTGGTTTTTTAATCTTATTTATCTTAGATATTTGTGTCCTAATGTTAGTTTTTATGTTTTGTTTAACTTTACTTCTGTTTTCCCCCGTAACGCGCGGGATATGCTAAGTCGTTAGGGCTAAAAGTCAAGGGGGGAGTGTTTTTATTTCTTTGGAATTTGGGGCGTCATATATGCCCGTGTTTTGACCTTCGTTTCAAGATCTTGTTACCCTTATTATAGAGATTATGTTTCATTTTTAATTTCTGAAACCAAAGTTCAGTAATGATAATGACGGTTATGAGATAAGTCAATAAATTAATTTTACAATTCTTTTAAATTCGTCTTTGGGTATGGCCGGACGATGAACAACTGTTATTGAAAATTTCATTTTTTTTTTGGTAAAATTCAACCATAAATTTGTATTTTGATAAGCTATAAGGTGTTGCATGCATTTTATTAATTATGCTACAAAAAATGTCATTAACTATTCATTGAATCGGCTAAATACCCGAACACATTTCAAAACCTAAACGAAGGTAGGAAGAGGGACGAACTTATGAGGCCATTTTTAAATTTCATAGGAATTAGGTTGGTTTTATTATGTTAAATCTGAATTTCTTTACGTAATAGTAATGTCATGTTGTTTTTGTCCTCTTCCTAGCAATCTCTATATATGTCAATTATATTATTTATCTACTTATTTGTGAGAAAATAAGAAACAAATGGATCTCGCACAACACATAATTAAAACGATGTCTTTGTAAATACAAGTATTATTAACATTTTGTTACATGGAGAAAGGCGCCAAATTAATGTATTTTAGTTGGTTAAAATAAAAGAAATATGTGATCTACAAGCTTGCAATTTTTAATTTTTTATTATTGGAGAAAAAGGATGGACAATCTAGTAAAATAATAACGTATTAAGTTGAGATTGTGTTTTTCCTTTTTAAAATTGAAGGTTTAAATCTTATTGTAAGTGTAGATTATAGGTGTGTATTTGCTATTAAAAAAATGCAGAAAAAAGAGAAGAAAATGAAAGAAATTTTTATGTTATTCAACTTTAGAGAGAGGAGAATCAAGGGAAAGGAAATTTTTATGTTTTTCAACTATAGAATCAACTTGGATAATCGTTTGGATCGTATATAAACACTTTTTAAAAGTAATTATTCGTTCTTAACGATTTGGGCTTCACGAATTTACTTTGAGATAATCCTACAATTTCTTTCTAATGTTCTGTGTAGAAGAACAGAGAAAAAATAAACCAGAAATCATATATATTGTTCTTCCATAAGGACCAAAACCGAAAATAACCACCAACCAACATGTATTAGTTTATTTTGAAAATCCCTTTTGATCGCTAGTAAATCACAATTAAAATCACCAACAACTTTCAAAAATATTTCATTTCTAAAGAATTAACTTAGTTCCACCGAGTTAATAGGTAAATTTATTCCTTTCTAATTTAAATTTGAATTGATAAATAAAATACACAAATAATAAATTTATAATATACGGCACACTCCCTCTCCCTCCCTTATTGCCTTGCCCTACTAAACTTAACTTTTCTTATTTAAATTGATTTATAAAAAAATTATTAAGGGGCTGTTTGTTAAAACAGAATGATTAATCACTGAGTGATTCTGTGGTCTGAATAATTCAAAGGCTCTGAATGAATCTGCCTCTGAATGTGACATGCTGTTTGATAAAGGTTC
>JAUEJL010119914.1:0-11919 GCA_032274825.1 Drosophyllum lusitanicum | reverse complement strand
CAAGCGTAAACGTTTGATAATTAATGAGTTGTCTTCACACTGCTCGAGCTTTCCCGCAATTAGGTCCTAAAAAGAATAAATCGACAACAGTAAACATAAAGCTTAGCTAGCACACACACTTACACACCGCACTAGGCATGTACATATCACATAACAATCCATGATCATAAATCAAATCACATAATACCGACGCAGTGCACTGACGATGAGTTCACACTCATCCAAGCTCTACCAAGTATTTCACATGTCTGACTGTGCTCGAGTTGCGTTTTCACCATAAAATAACGCAACCCTTCACTTCACATATCATCACATAAGTCACACTTTCACACAATTAACACATGTACAATTCACGCTAATACAGTGTATAAGTTAGTGTAACTCAGCTAGTTGCAGCACACAATACTCAACATAAATAAATCACGTAACTTTAAGCTTCGCCTCTACCAGTAAGCACCTACAATAGCGGTTCCATTAAGTTAATATTTTTTATCTCTGTATATATATATATATATATATATATCCCATTAATTAATTTATTTTTACTTGTTCATTTAATTTTATCTTATCTCCATAATTGTCTATACAAAACTCTCGACCCAGCCCAAGTTCGAGTTGTTTGGGCCTAGGCCCAATTTTCGCTCTTAATAGCCCAATTTACGATCCATAAGTGAAGCCCATTTTGCTTGGGTTGAAAACCCCAGTTTTCAATTAAATTGAAAACCCAAGTTTTTAACTCACTTGAAAACTCTTAAGTTTTCAATCCAACTCAAAAAGGTTTTCAGTCAAATCATCTGACATAAGTTTTCAATTGAGGAATCCTTGTGAGGACTCAACCCTACAAGTTTTTAATTCAATCATAGCTTCTAAGAGCATCATCAATCTATACCCAAATATAAACTAAAACCAAACTTGTTTAAATCCACATTCTACAATACGATCACAACCATGTTAATTCCCAAGCATGCTACAACCAAATCATTATCCATTAATTGAAACCCACACATTAAGCTCACCAAATCTAGATAGGGAGCTCTCGGTTCTATGCTCCCCATTCCACAGTGACCAATAGAGACATATGCAACCACCAACACGTTATTACTTAGTCTCAGCTATGTTTTATTATATTCCAGAATCAAGTTTTGAAATGAACAAAAGATACACCCACACCCTCTATCGGCTCCTCCCAAACTCAAACTTTCTCAAATCTCAATAAAAAAATCGAGGTTTCGCTCTTGATAGATTCCCAACATAGATACAGTATACCCTTATAAATTATTTGAATTTTCATCACGATTTGAGAGCTCAAAGTTTGATTTCTGCTTTGGTTCTTAACATCTACGAATGGATGTCAAACCGCCAGCGACAGAAATGACTAAAAACACAACAGTGTTACTCGTAGGGTTCACAGGTATTAACTGCTCGAAAAATCTGCCACGAGTCGATCGAATGAGCAAGCAAGTCTGTCTCCCCTTCAAGCTCTCTCTCTGTCTCCGTCACACACCCGCACGCGAAATGTCCCAAGGAAGAAGCTTGGTGGCTAAAGGTAATGTCAACAGCTGGGCCTTGAGCCCCAACTAAACTGATAAATGTGTGTGTGGTGTATCGGGCCTCGGCCCATCAGTTAATTACCCAAATATATATACTAGGTATGATACTCTAGGCCCAATTGGTTACCAATATTGATAATAGGCCCAAAATGATTTAGATGTAAGATTATACGATCCCATCTAATCCATCTAACATTAAATACTCGGTCTCCACTTCCATTTCACAAATAATACCACTATAATAATATTATTATTACAAGTAATAATAGCGAATTCGTTAATATTAATAATAGTCATCTATTAATTTGAAAATGGTCATTATATAAAAAGCATCACAGAATACCATCATGTCCTCAACCCTTTCCGGTAGAGCACGAACCGGTGCTTCACATAGCTTTTGCTTAAAAGTTGTAAAGGCAGTCTCCTAATCATTTCCCTATACAAATTCTGCATTCTTCTTGGTTAATTTAGTTAATGGGACAGCAGTTTTTGAAAAGTTTTGAATCAACTGTCTATAGTAACCTGCCAACCCTAGAAAGCTTCTGATTTCGGTAGGATTCTTTGGTGGTTCCCACTTCATTACCACATCCACTTTCGCAGGTTCCACTTTGTTCTTTTCTTTATTAATAAAGTGACCCAAAAATTGTACCTCTTGAATCCAAAATGGGTCTATAAGATAAAATACAAATCCAATGGAGAGGTTGAAAGGTACAAGGCAAGATTAGTTACAAAAGGGTTCACATAAATGGAAGGGTGGATTATCACGAGACTTTCGCTCCAGTTGCCAAACTCCTCACTGTTCAAACATTATTGGCTGTGGAAACAAAGAAAGATTGGATTATACACCAACTAGACGTTAATGCTTTTTTGCATGGCAATCTAGAGGAAGAGGTCTACATGAAAACCCCACAAGGTTTCTCAAAGGAAGGTGAAACTAGAGTGTGTCGCCTTTGTAAGTCTCTATTCGGGCTCAAACAAGCTTCAAGAACTTGATACAATAAATTCACAAGTTTTTTTCTCACCTTAAATTTTGCACAATCGAAGGCAAACTATTCCTTGTTCACATATCAAAAGGAAGATGTTTATGTTGCCATCCTTATTTATGTGGATGACATTATCATTGTTGGAAACAATACCAAAAAAAATTCATCAGATAAAGAAGCAGCTTGATGATGAATTTAGTATCAAAGACCTTGGCCAGCTAAAATATTTTCTTGGTATTGAGGTGGCAAAAACTTCTGATGGTTTGGTTCTAAGTCAACGAAAATACGTCTTGGATATTCTCAAAGACAGTGGAATGTTTGGTTCCAAGTGCTTTTCCTTTTGAACAAGGGACCAAACTTGACAAAATCAATTCGTATTTGCAAGCTACTAGACCCGATATCACATACGCGGTCAATGTCTAAGTCAGTTCGTAGCAAATCCATGACAAAATCATTCAGAGGTTGCAAATCGGGTTCTAAGGTACCCGAAAGGAACGCCAAGACAAGGCATTCTTCTTCCTCGTAACGGACCATCTACTTTGACTGCATATTGTGATTCTGATTGGCTTGGATATCCGTTTACGAGATGTTCAAGAACGGGGTATTTACTTATGTTGGGAGGTGGTCCTATTTCTTGGAAAACAAAGAAACAGTCGTTGGTGTCTCGATCCTCAGCGGAGGCAGAGTATCTAGCAATGGCTTCCACTGTTAGTGAGATCCTTTGGGTGAGGTGGTTACTCAAAGATCTACAGGTTGTCATCACGACGTACACCCACGCCTTTGTTTTGTGATAATCAAGTTGCTCATCACATTGCTAATAACCTTTACTACCATGAACGAACAAAGCCCGTAGAAATGGATTGTATTTTCGTTCGTGAGCGAGTGGAAACTAAAGAAATTTTACCAAAGACTATAGACAGCAAACTTCAGCTTGCAGATTTACGCACCAAGGGTCTTGGCACATAACAACTCAATTCTTTACTAAGCAAGATGGGCATTAAAGACTTGCATGCTCCATCTTGAGGGGAGTATATGATTTGTTTATATTTTGTCCTTATCTTCCTTCCCTATTTTTTAGATCATGTCTTTATCTTTTCCTTTTTTCTAGTTGTTTGTTAGTCTATTTATTTGTTTATTCCGATTGTAATCATAAAAAAAATAGAATTACAACTCATTTATATGAAAAGGTATAATTCTTTCTAACCATCAAATTCAAGATATTATTGAATCATTACATTGATCAAGCTTCTCATGATTGCAGGAACACCATAAGGATGTCCATAAAATTTCACTTGAAGCCATTGAATTAGGCACAGAAAACTTCAGCGAAAAGAATTGTGTTATAACAGGAGAATATTGGAAGGTTTATAGTGGAGAACTTCAAAATGATAGCGGACGTATGGGTGTTTTTATTAAGCGATTGAATAAATCTACAGGAGAAGATGTTTTTTTGACTGAGCTGGAAATTCTTTACACGCATAACCACGAGAATATCATTGGCGTTGTCGGCTATTGTAAGCAAGATGATGAAAAAATCATTGTTTATGAACATGCGTCTAATGGAAGTCTTAGTATGAATATGAACAAAGTTAGTCTTGGATGGATAGAAAGACTTAAGATATGCATTGATGTTGCAATCACTTTGCATTATCTTCATGAAGGGGAGACAACGGTGATACATAGGAACATTAAAAGTTCTAGTATTCTTCTAAACGGTGATTATAAAGCAAAAATTATTGACTTTGGGATGTCCTTAATAAGTCCAATAATTGAAAATAAGGAATATCTCTTTGATCGTTTCAATGGCACACCCGGCTATTTCGAGCACCCATTAAATAGGGAAATGGGTTCCTTCTCCAAGGAATATGATATATACTCATTCGGTGTCGTGGCATTTGAGATTTTGTCTGGCAGACTGTTATTTGAAAACAACAACGCTGGGCATTGTTATCTACAAGATTCCGTTAAGATGCAATTTGAAGAAGGAAAAGTTGATGAGCTTGTGTTTGTGGGTATAAAGGAACAAATTGCTCCTGAGTCACTTGCTACATTTCAGAAGATTGCCTATCAATGTTTAAGTTGTAAAGGGCAAGAACGACCAACAACAGCTGAGGTGATCATTCAACTTCGGAAGGCATTGGAAATCCAAGTAAGTGTCGTATTTTTATAGAACTTTCTTGTAACATCGTAGTTTTAAAAATCCGGCTTCACAAAAACTTTAACCTTTTAATCAAAATACACCGCAATGGAATACTTTAGTTATAACACGTTAATATAAAACCACAAGTTCGCATGTGTTTCATAACCACAATTTTACTTTCGCAATATATCTAATCCAAAATCATAATATAACCATGGTATATATCCGAAATCTAAAGTCTATCAATCATACTATCCGCACACAACCCACCTTACCAAGTCGAGTACAAACACATTTCATATAACAAGTGTCAACTTACTCATAGCAAAAATAGAGAAACATTATCTATACTACTGTATAAAGCATTTAGCATTCTCTTTCATCCTTAATTTTAAGAGTTCTTAAAATTCAATCAATACAAAATCTTGACATTTCAATTTATCTAAATTAATCTCATGCACTAAATCTTTTATCATTTCACTCTCTTTTCTAATTTACCTTAACTTTTTATTTATTTAAAATATACTCTTCTACTAACACACTCTCACACAAACACAATTATCCACTCACATTAACATAATTTTCAAATCTTATTAACTTATATCTCTTTATTTCATAAATATAAATCTTTTTTCTTTTTTTAATATCTTTTAGAATGTATATATACTACTATATAAAGCATTTAACATTCTCTTTCCTCCTTAATTTTAATAGTTTTTAAAATTCAATCAACACAAAATTTTAACCTTTCATTTTTTCTAAATTAATCACATCCACTCAATCTTTTACCATTTCACCCTCTTTTCTAATTTACTTTAACTTTTTATTTATTTAAAATATACTCCCACTAATACACTCTCTCACACAAACATAATTATCCACTCACGTTAACATAATTTTCAAATCTTATTAACTTATATCTCTTTATTTCATAAATATAAGTCTTTTTTCTTATCTTTTAGAATTTATCTATATCTATACTACTATATAAAACATTTAACATTCTCTTTCCTTCTTAATTTTAAGAGTTCTTGAAATTCAATCAACACAAAATCTTGACCTTTTATTTTATCTAAATTAATCTCATCCATTCAATTTTTTACCATTTCACCCTCTTTTCTAATTTACTTTAACTTTTTATTTATTTACAATATACTCTCCCACTAACACAATCTCTCACACAAGCATAATTATCCACCCACATTAACATAATTTTCAAATCTTATTAACTTATATCTCCTTATTTCATAAATATAAATATTTTTTCTTATTTTAATATTTTTTAAATTTATTTTTAAAATTAATAAAATAGTTGATGTAAATAAAAGAAAATTTGAAAAAACGGACTTGTTGCTGCAGAAAACTTTTTCGTTACATTGAATCGTGTGAATAACATATCATTACATTCTTAAAAGCGACATGTTGTGAACAGAAACTATTTGCCATTACAGCATTACGCGGGTACGATGCTAGTATTATATAAATCATGCATAAACTACTATAAAGTTCATAATATACGCTTTAAAATGTTTGTTACACAATAAACAAAACATGTAAATACTCTTCAATATTGTTGTCGTCCTTGTTCCCCATGTTATAATTTTTGGTTGAAAAGGATGGTATCATTCTAAAATTGCCGCTCTAAACCTCGGGTTACTAAGCATAACATCAACATGATCCGGCTACAAAATAAATATATACATTAGTAATCGTTAAGTTAAAACAATATACTAAAATAAACCAACATTACCAATTGGCAAAGTACCAAACTACCAAATACATAACAAATGCATACCAAATCATAATATAACCATGGTATATATCCAATTGGAAATCTAAAGTCTATCAATCATACTACCCGCACCGAACCGACCTTACCAAGTCTGTCCCCTAGTTAACGTGTACGAGTACAAAGACATTAATTTCATATAACAAGTGTCAGCTTACTCATTATGAAAACACAGAAACATCATGTTATATAAATTATGCATAAACAACTACAAAGTTCATAATATATGCTTTAACATGTTTGTTACACAATAAACAATTAAAACATTTAAATACTCTTCAATATTGTTATCGTCCTTGTTCCCCGCGTTATAATTTTTGGTTGAAAAGGATGGTATCATTCTGAAATTGCCGCTCTAAACCTCGGGTTACTAAGCATAACATCAACATGATCCGGCTACAAAATAATTATATGCATAAGTACTAAACGTTAAGTTAAAACAATATACTAAAATAAACCAACATTACCAATTGGCAAAGTACCAAACTACCAAATGCGTAACAAATGCATACCAAATCATAATATACCCATGGTATATATCCAATTGGAAATCTAAAGTCTATCAATCATACTACCCACACCGAACCCACCTTACCAAGTCTGTCCCCTAGTTAACCTATACGAGTACAAAGACATTTAATATAACAAGTGTCAACTTACTCATTGGGAAAATGGAAAAACATCATATTATATAAATCATGCATAAACTACTAGAAAGTTCATAATATACGCTTTAAAATGTTTGTTACACAATAAACAAAACATTTAAATACTCTTCAATATTTTTGTCGTCCTTGTTCCCCGCGTTATAATTTTTGGTTGAAAAGGATGGTATCATTCTGAAATTGCCCCTCTAAACCTCGGGTTGCTAGGCATATCATCAACATGATCTCGCTATAAAATAAATATATGCATTAGTAAATGTTAAGTTAAAATAATATACTAAAATAAACCAACATTACCGATTAGCAAAGTACCAAACTACCAAATTCATAGCAAATGCATACCGACTCATACCGACCCATTATACCTCGTTACAAGTAAATATGTCACATATCGACAGATTACAAGCCCTTCAAGTAATTATGACTCATACTGATCTATTATAATCTATTATAAATGAATATGACCCAATAATCGCATTATCATTCATTACAAGTAAATGTGACCCTTTATAAAAAAATATGGCCCATATAGACCCTTACAAGTGACTACGACCTAACCTACTCATTATGACCCCATTACAAATTAAAGTGACCCATATAGACCTATTACAAGTAAATACGACCAATACTTATCCACCATGTCGTGTTACAAGAAACGCTCGGCGAAGCACTAAGCACTACTCTAGCCGAGCCAATGCGCAGCTAAGCGAATGTTAACTCAACACTGGGTGATTAGATCAACACTCACTTGAGCATGTTAATCAACTCCGGAAGCATGGAATTTTAAAATTCTCATGCATATCAACTCTATATTTTTGTTTAGGTTCTGAGGCGCTGCCTCGGGCCCCGCAAAGGGCTCTGCCCCCTTGGCCCCTCGCTAACTAGCCAGCGGGACAGCCACGAGGGCCGTTGCCACAAGAACCCTGTGAGACGGCCCAGCCCCCTCGACCTTCGTTGCTTCGGATCTAAGACTACACCTAAGACTAGAACAAGGGTGCACTCTTCAACACCTAATTTGTATGCACTAGTTAACTTCATATAACTAGCATTCCCTCCGACCAAACAATCTCTATAATTCCCATGCTCATTCCCTTATTCTTAAACCCCCAGTCCAAAACACCATGAGATGTTTATTATCCAGATAGCATTAATTAAAATACGTTTGCATGATAACGCTGCATATTTCCATAAACATATACAATACAAAGAGATATTCTAGAATTCATTTTTAACGTACGAGTGGATCACTTAAATAACGTCTTGATGAACTACTTAGGTGCCTTGTTAATTTGTGTATCCATCTTTCAAAAATGTTATTATGTGTATCAAACTTTCAAAAAAATACGTTATTCTGTGTATTAAACTTCTTATTGTATGTACTAAACTTATTATTTTATTTTTTATTTTTTTATGTAATCAAAAACCGTACAATAAAAACAAATTAAAAGTTCAATACACACAATAACATTTTTGAAATGTGAATACATACATTAACATTTTGGGTATATAATTTAATACATTTTAGAGTCGTAAACCCTAAAATCAATTATATATCTGTATTTTCATTGTTAAATCATTCTTATGGTATAACTTTAATTTTTGTTTTGTTTTTGTTTTAAAAGTTCTACACTTTTAAAAGTGGCAGCTAATCCCCTTAAAAGAACTGGTATTTTCTTTCAGTTTCAAATCATCTCGGTTCTTGACTTCTTTCATTTATAGTATATAGCTTAGCTATAAGCCTAACATCTTTTGCATTAACAGGAGATTTGGCCGGGACACTTGGAACGTTTAAAACGTTTGAAATGTTTGGAAGGTTTGCAATGCTTGAAGATTCGACTTTCTGAGATCAAGTTGGCCACTAATAATTTTGACAAAGCATATATTATTGGGTCAGGTGGATACAGTGAAGTGTACAAAGCAGAACTTAACATTTTTTATAACAATCCCTTGGAAATAGAAAGTACAAGCAAATATGAATTGCCTAGGAAACGTAAGACAGTAGCTATAAAACGGATCTTGATGAGAGAAGATGAGCAAGGAAAAGACGGGTTCTTTGTGGAACTTCTCGTGCTTAGTAACTTGAAGCATCCCAACGTAGTCTCTCTTCTAGGGTATTGTGATGAAGATTCTGAAATGATCCTTGTTTATGAACATCTTGCTAATGGGAGCCTAAATGCATATTTAGAAAGCATAAACGATGAGAAAAAGTTTACTTGGTCACAACGTATGAAAATGTGCCTTGATATCGCTTACGGAATAGATTACCTTCACTCAACCACAATGAATAAAGAAAAGATAATACACCGTGATATAAAGAGTGATAATATTTTGTTGGGAGATAATTGGGAGGTCAAGATTGCAGATTTTGGACTATCCAAAGTGTGCCCTATAAATCAATCTAAGAGCACCATCATTACAAAAAATATTGCAGGCACGCCTTTCTACATAGATCCAGAATATGAGAGGTATCGTAAGTTGAAAAAAGCATCAGTTGTGGAAGGTTGGCCTATGATTCAACTTACAGAATGCACGATACAAAGGGGCTTCTAGCTATTGCACGAAAACACTTCAAACTAGGAACACTCAAGGAAATAGTTGACCCACAATTGGTGAATGAAGCTCATGAAGATATTCCTACTCTGCAAATAGGACCCAGTCAAGATTCTTTGGACACATTCTCTAAAATTGCATATCGATGTTTAGCAAAGACTCAAGATGATCGTCCAACAATAGAAGACGTCATCAATGAACTTCAAAGTGCATTGAACTATCAAGTAAGTAAAATTTTTAAATGATAAAATTTTTCTCTTTGTGGTAATGAATAGTAGGATTATCATGTTGCGATTAATGATCGATAACTCTTTGTGATAATGAATAGTAAAATTACTAACTTGAAGTTTATATGTACAAAAGTACATAAAATACATATTCTTATAACTCGGACCGACCATGAATATTCTTATAAATACATATTCTTATATCTTTATCACTGTTTTAGAATCTTGCTCCCCTTAGTCATGTGAAGAGATGTCTTGTTCTCTCTGAAGGTTTGTTAGTTGTTCTTGTCTTTTCTCTTACAACATCATTTTCAAAAACATGGACACTTTTGTTTTTGACACACTCTCTCGGTTCTAAGAATCAAGTAGCTCCTTGGGTAGGTCTCTTCGGTTTTGGTTAGACCATAGGAGTAAAAAGCTTTCTAAAAACAAAACGCACCAAGAGATATAGAAAAAAAAAATTTGGATTTTTTAAAACAAAGTAGAACAAAATAAAATATTGTTGTGATTTTAAAGATTTTATAACGTTTTTGTATTTTCTGAAAATAAACCTTTAAGAGCATCTGCTTGGATACAGTAAAGGATTACCTGTCATTTGCAAAAAAAGTTGACGATTAGCACAAAATAACAAATAGATTTTGAAAGAAGGTTTAAAAAACTGTAAGTCACATGTGCACAAAATGATAAATCGGGTGCTGTGACATTTGAAGCATGTGATTCCTGAAATAAAAAGAAACGATTAAGTGACCAAAATGATTCATTTACCTCAAAGACAGTAATTTTAAAAAAGGTTTACTTTCTATATTCATTTTTCATTTTTGTTTTCTTTTTTTAAATACGTTTTGTTTTGTTTTGTTTTCCTTTTTTTGTTATTGTTTTCAAGGTTTTTGTTTTGTTTATTTTCTATTTTGATAATTAACTACTCAATAATAGTTTATGTAATAAATAAAAGAAATAAAAAAATTAAAATAACCAAAAAACCAAGTAAAAAAAGGCGGCTAGGGGCTGCTAAGTTTTGGTTGGGGATGGGGGAGTGCTAAGTGGGGCTGTTAATTTAAAAAGTCCAAACATAAGAGGTTGCTAAGTTCTAACATAAAAAACATCTAAGTTCAAAGATAAAAACATCAGGGAGCTGGGGCTACTAAGTTCAAAGATAAAAACATACTAAGTTCAAAGATAAAAAAACGTTCGTGGGTTGCTAAGTTAAAAGATAAAAAACATGAAGGGACTACTAAGTTCAAAGATAGTAAAATCTAAGTTCAAAACAAGTCTCAACATAAAGACTAAAACAGATAAAAACAACCATAATAAAAATTTGAAGATTCGGTTTGTAACAGATCCGGTTAACCACAACAATATGATGGTTGGCGGTTGTTCTTCGAGGTCGTGACGGATGAGGAGGTGAACGGTAGTTGGAGCGATGAACGGTAGTGGTGGTGTTGACAGATCTGGACAAGGTGTTGCGGCAGTGGTTGACAGTAGTTGGCTGTGTTCATCGATGGAAGGGACTCGACGGTGGCTCGGAGTGTGGACAGCGGTGGTTGATGGATGTGCCAGATCGGTAGTGATGATTGTGGTGAAGCAGCTATGGTGTGACCGGTGGAAGATTGTTCAACGACGGCAATCAGAGTGTGGTGGTTTCGTGATGGTGGTTGAACAGTGAGAAGGGTGGCAACTATTGTTTCAAAAGTGTTTGAGTGTGACGGGGTCAGTGGAGAAGTGGTGGTTGAAGGTCAGCAATAGGTTAGAGGCAGTTAGCGATGTTATGTGGCGGCAACGGTAGTCTCGACGATGACGGGGGTCGGTGGAGAAGTGAAGGTTGACAGTGGTTGTGTGCGACGGGTGAAAGGCGGACTGACTTGGCAATGGATGCTAAGTTTTGAATGGAGAGACTTGGCAATGGGTGCTAAGCTTTGAAGGGGAAAAGACTTAGCAATTGGTGCTAAGTTTTGAATGGCAAACCGTACTTAGCACAAAATGGTTTTGACTTTCTAAGTGTGGGGTAGCTTTCACCT
>JAUEJL010119903.1:0-11919 GCA_032274825.1 Drosophyllum lusitanicum | reverse complement strand
ATAAGATATGATTGTTTAACAAGACAACGTGTGAAAGAAGAAGTATTAGAGTAAAATACTTGGTGCTTAATGATTCATAATGCACATTAAGGTAGAATGATTCAGCAGCATTATGCTGAATCATTCAGCACAGTCTTCATTCAGAGGCAGCAAACAAACAGCCCCTAAATCGCTCCCAGATTTCACCATTTTACATCAAAAACCCTTGGACAAAATATGCTTGTGTTTTTTTATTTCTTAAAACGTTTTTTATTTAAAATTATTAAAAAGAAAAAATAATAATAATGATAAAAAACTATGGTAACCGGCTAATACATAGCAGGTGACCTATTATAATAGGTCACTTGCATATGATCTAGGAGTTTTAAATGTTGATTATATTCTTTTTAAGATAAAAATTTTGTTATATATATGAAAGTTTATTGTAATTTCATACGGTTTATCTAATTATACATATAAAGACAAAAAAAATGTAATGCTTAAAAGCTATAAAAGGTAAATATAATTATAGTTTTGTTAAAGATAATTTTGACACGTGAAGCTAAAAATATACGAGTTTAGCTGCTATAAAAGTATATGGTTAATATATCTTAACTAATTCAAAAGGCCCAAAACATGACACCAAACTTGGTTTTGATTCTAGACTTAGACGAGGGAAGGAGAGGGCTCTATTTTAGGGCCAAAGGAGCAGTCACATCATTGGGTGACTTGGCATTTTGGGGGAGTGGGAATACCACTTGGTGTAGGTAGGAGTATGTATAGCAAGAGTCTTGTTTGGGACAGTGATGATACATGGGAAAAAAAGAGATTAATACTGAAGAAGAAAAGGAGAAAGTACACACAAGATACAAAAGAGAAGAGTCGTATGAAAGAGTGAAGGCTAGAGGGCTATTTATAGGCCGTGTACTAAACATATATTGTTTCATTAAACAACCAACCCGAATTGCTTGAACCCAGCTAATCTAAATTGTTATTACGGTCTGTTCACTATTTGACGGAGTAACTTTTTATTTTATAGTGAGTAGTTCTAGTATGATATAATTTACATGTTAATTAGCTTGAATATTGTGACAAACGATAGTAGGAAAACAACAAAAAACAAAAAAATATATCTAAAAAGAAGGAAACATTCAAGCCTAGTTAATTAACCAAAGAACATACATAGCTTAAAAGTGAAATGTAGATCTTATAAGAAAACATTAAGATCATGTTTTTTTAAATATTAAACAGGACTTAAAAGTTTAACATTCGGACCCCATATTTAAACTGGGCTTGAAACACCTGAATGTAACACTTTAACTAGCAAGATAAAATTTTCATCTCTGTTGGCCCATCATCAAAACCGGACCCTATATATATATATAGGGGATGGTTTATTTGAAAACCGTTTTTATTACGAGTATCATGAAACCAATCTTGACCCTTGATTAAAATAAATCAGTGGTCAATAAAAATGACGGCTCATTAATGATACATTAGTGACTCATTAATGGCTCATTAATGATTCATTAATAAGGGGTATTTCGGGAAATCAATACTCAATCTTTAAAGACAACTCAACTAGACGCAATTCATAGTTGGAAAATTATATAAAAGACCTAAATACCCTTATTAATAAGCATTAATGACGGTTACAAATGATACTTATGGTACTCGCAATAAAAAGCGGTTCTCAAAATTATATCTCCTTATCAGGCCTAATGTGACACACTTTAACTAACAAGATAAAATTTTTGTGCATGATGAAATGATCTCTAACAAGGTATATGAAGCACACGCATTGCACTGAGTGATATTTAAATAATCACATTCTTAGTAATTTGGTCATTCTAAGTTAGCATATGCAGACAATATTTAGTTTAGCATGTAACTAGTCCATTTGCTTATTATATTATATGAGGCTAGGTGACTTACTAATGTTATGAGATTAAATGTACCTTATATAAACTGAAGGGTAAAACATGAAAATTTATGAAGGGTTAAAATAGAAAAATTGAAATTAATAGTATTTTTACTTTGGGAACTACATTTATCTATGTTCGTAATAGAACTTGAATCTTTAACCTTCAAAGAAGGTGAAGACCTTAATACATGATGATACCGCTAAGCCATCAGTTTTGGTTTGGATGAAAAGCGAAAGTTGAGTAGGAGTTAATTTTGAAAATTGAAAGAGTAATAGTTTTACGTAAGCAGATAAGTTTATAAATAATAGTAATAAGTTTTTTTTCAATGGTTAACACATACTTTCTAATATACACCTATGTGACTGTGTATAATAACAAGACCTCAACCATTAACCTTAAAGTGGGAGAGACACTTTAATTACACATCGATACTGTTAAACTAAAGACCATTTGGTTTGTAAATAATGGTTAGTAATTTTATAAGATCAAATGTAACTTATATAAACTAAGGATAGAAAGTAAAATTTTATTAAGGGACAAAAGTGAAATATCAAAACCATTAGTATTTTTATTGTGAGAATCGATCATTTTCATACGTTTTAACATTTAAGTGGAAATTAATAGTACGTTTCGATAACTTTTCTTCATTAGATCTCTTTTCACACTAAACAAATTCATGTTTTTCCTAAAGACTTACTTATAAAATGATTAATATTACTTTACTATTTATACATATTTAAAAAACTTGTTTTTTTGCACGCTTATAGTCATAATAAATATATATTGTTACTTTAGCAAATAGATATGTATAACTGTTTAATTATATACACGCTTACACTTAAAATATAATAAATAAATGACAGTACACATAACCAGTGAGACTAAAATCAACCTATCAATTCAAGACGATCAAAATTAAAATGCAACAAATTAAAATAAAAATAGTAATATTTGTGATATTATAAATTTCGAAGGTGATCCTTATATAACAAAAGTAGTCATACTAACAACTTTATACATCATTAACTTTATACATAACAAAAGTAGTCATACTCCGTTATAAATTTAGTTTCATACTTGTCCTTAAAAGATCAACATGTGTACGTCCAATAATTACATTTATTCTAGTGAGGGGACGCACCCAAAAGTTATATGCCAAAAAAAATAAGCAAAACGATGATTAAGTAATTAATTAATTAATATAAATATATGAATTGGTTAATGCAAGTTCCAGTGTGTTTCCTAGATAATATAATATAATATATATGAGATGATTTATACATAACAAAATTTTGTCATACACAATAATCATAATATTTTGTCCTTGCAAACTATTAATTTCATTCACATATTTTAAGGGTGTTATTGTAATACAATTACTTTTTGTTATATATGACAAAGATTTGTTGTGTTCAAATCATCTTCGGTATAATAGTGCTACCCCCTTATTAGAGACAATGATGCATCTGTTTAATTAAATGGGAAGATGCTCTTAATTAATAAAGCTGCAGATTCATTCTAAATATATTATATATTTCCACTGACCAATTATCATAGTATTCTTCTTTTTGTAGTTTCTTTAATGTTCTTTTTCACTGCACATCCTTAACCCTAACTAAAGACTCCCATGTGTGTGTACATTAGATCGATTAAGTCATGCTGATTTTGTGGGAACATGTACTCATTTCTATCATTTAAATGAAGGTAAACCCAAGTTAAACGAAAGGCCGACGAATGTGTCATTGAAGCTAGGATGCAGTAGATTGATATCGAAGAACAAACCCTAATTTGCAAACAAACGTGAAATTGATTGAGTGGCAGACGTACGTACGTACTGTCTTAGATGAGATGACCAAGGGCATGTCCTTAATTTGAAGATAATTAATATAAAAAAATCAACATATATATAATTTGTTACTAATTAATTAAAGCTTAATTGTCTTTCTATCTTAATGTTCAAATCCAAAACAATAGAAAAGTTAAAAAAAAAAAGAAAGAAAGAAATCGTAACTATGTAAGTGATTATTATTTTAACGTGATAGTTAATAGTATTAATTAATTTAAATTTTTTAAATTTTTTAAAAATAATGATCATGTAAATGCAATTAGAAATCAGGACTTTTTTCAAGTCTATGCATTTAATTTTTGTTTCATTCAATTGTTATTGAAGTGTTTAACATGTAAATTAAACAACTAATTGAACTTGTCATTTAATAAATATTCTAAAAAACAAAAACTGCTTTGAAAATTTGTTTTTAGAAAACATTTTTGAAAATGACCATAGACTTATTGGCATGTATATATATATATTGTCATTTCTAAAAGATCGATAATGATTCTTTTACTGAAGAAATACACGTGTTTTAAATAATAACACGAGTTTTTGAAATGCAACCCTAGGCATATATGCAGTGTGCCTTAATCTCAATTTTTTAAACTTATTTAAGGAATTAATTTTTTTATAACTTTTATAAGATAAAAATATAAGAAACAAATAGGAAAATAAATCAAAATCCTTAAATTCTCTACCTAAAATCTCTTATAATTGAAGAAAATCATAAATCAATTAAGTCGTGATCTTTACTAAAAATAAAATAATATAAATAATTTAAAAAAAAACTAAGATCGAGTTAATTATAAATAGGAAAAACCTGAATGGTCGATCTAACTATATATGGAAGTTTGCCATGGCATGTAATATATATAATGGCAAATTGTATAAAAATGCAATAAACATTGTACGTCTTAGTTATCATTTATTACAATAAATTTTTTTTCTTAAAAATAATATAATTAACTTTCATAATTCTTGCACTGTATGCAAATAAGTTTTTTCTGTATCTTGTTTTTTAGTACCATTATATGAAGAATGTTCAATATAGTCCATAATTAATTTAGTCCTAAGGGACTAATTTTAGCCTTTGGATCAATGTCATCAATGGTTTAGATTAAATTTTAAAAATTTGGACGGAGTGGCATTTTCGTAATTCACATGTGATGATTTTACAAATCACATTTGATTGTATACTGAATCACCTGTGATTGAATATTAAAATTTCATGATTATGTTTTTTAAATGGACTATATTGAACACAACTCACCATTATATATAATATTGAACTTTGTTATAATTCTCATTGTATACAATAACTTGCATATAATAAAAATATTATGAAAGTTGATTGTATTATTTTAAGAATAAAAAATCTATTGTACACAATAGTAATCAAAACAAAATTAATTGTATTTCATGTAATTTACTCTATATATAACTAGTCCCGGATCCTATACATAACTCATATGTAAGATATTCTATCAAAATTTTAGCCTGGTCAGTTTTTTCGGTTCATTCAATTTTTTTAACAGAAAATTGTTGTATTTCTTATAATAAATTTGTTTTTTCATGTAAATTTTTTATTGGTGTGATGTGGATGGCTTGTAGTTATTATTGATCGAACTTTTTAATTAAGCACATTATTTGACATTTTACTATAGAAATGACATGCACAAATTAAGCATATATAAATATAGATATTTATAATCACAATATTAATATAGGCCGGTAGCAAGTGGCATCTCAATCATTCGCAATATATTTAAAAAAAACCCCAATTAAGTATAAATAAATCTAAGAGAATCCAACAAGGGTTTTCATTTCAAGGTACAACATAAGATAACATTAATTAACACACATATAATGATCAACTTATATTCACATACAATGATCAACTTATATTCACATACAATGTTATTCACATAGAATATCACCTACCATGATCTTGTCTTGTCCTCTTCTTTCCTCAAGGGTTAACATTATTATAACTCCATGATGAATAATTACTACCATAATCAGGAGTCATAACATTAGGATTTTGTACAAAGTTCCCTGATGGGCTCTGTGGTATGGTTAATATATTCTGGTTACTTGAGAACCGAATAAGATCAGCATTAGTTGCATCTAGTTCCTTTTGTAGTCGAAGAACTTGCCTTTGGAGTACAGAAATTGCACCAACACAACCATAAACGGGGTCTTTTAGACGAGCCTCTGCCTCATAGGCTAGAGAGTTGACGGCATCTTCTCTCTGATGAGGTGCGATTTCATTGAGAAGCTTGCTAACGTTGCTCGCTCCAAATATTTTATGGACGTTTGCGAATTTTGTTGGATCTTCAGGTGGGAAATATGGTGAGAATACACATCCTGGAATGCATTTTCTTCTCAAGAACTTGCAGGCTGCACAGGGAGCACTAGGATGGGCTGAAGAAGCCATATGTTTATCATGTACTGTGGCACAATACATACATTGAGAAATTAAGTTAAATGTATTTCCTAATCTCAAAATTACATCAAATCAAGATTGATTGAACTATATGTAGTGAAAGTAAGATTATTAAAGGTACTTCTGAATCATCAAAGTTAGACTAAATCTAGAATAAAACACAAATTTCTATAATTTGCAACTGTCCCTTCTTTTCAAAAATGCAAATATCACATCTAAGATGACAACTGACATATATGTGTACTAAAAAGGATCAGACTGAGATGTAAAATTAGGTAGTTTTGATCATATATTAAGAATTAATTTTGATAATAAATTAACATGCCTACTTTTATATATCATGATCATGATCAAAGTCAGTTTTCACTTCATTCTAAGAGGTTTAATCTTAACCATTATTTTTTCAACTCTAAATTTGACTTTAAACATCACCAAGTTCAAACCTTTTGTTGTGTTCTTCAATTCATCAACTTAATCAAATTTTTGGTAATTAAAAATTCCGTTAACTATAGATTCTGATTAATTCATTTCGAATCAAGGGATGCATACACATGTAAATACACAGGTAACCAATTAAAAATGATGTTAATTGATTTTTTTTAAATTACAAGTTAATTATCATATATATATATATATATATATATATATATATATATATTCTCTAATTAAATTAAATTGATTAATTAAGGTTAATCAGAGGCATGTGTGTTCTTTATTTGAACGGCTCGCTGCCTCAAGAATTAATTTCTTAAGTACATGCCGGAAGATTAGACTACAAATATGAGTCATGATTTCTAATATTATTTTACACAATTTTTGTGCTATTATTCTGTACGGATTTGGATCCATCAAATTTGGTGTTTTTTATTCTTAAGAAAAGCTGCAACAACAGATTCCTTTAAGTATACACAAGGATTTTTCAACAGAAACCCATTTGTCCTCCACCTGATTTCATGACACAAAAGCCACCAAGAAAAAAATCTACAGTATATGTTTTTAGATCAAAGTCAATATATATGGAAAAAAAGAACTGCAGAATCAAGTTGCACCTACTAAATCTACTAGCATATATATCATGTCCAACTAAAACAAGGAGTAATTCAAGAACCCCAGGAAGAAATATCAAGAAAAATGTCTCAAGTTATGGATTTTTGCATGATCTAGCAAGCTAGTGTTATCTTTTAGGGTTTTCTTGGTTGATTTTCTTGAAGGATGAAGTTTTTTTAACCAATTAAGAAAGATAAAAAGGATTGTTGTGTAAAGAAGAAGATGGAAGACTAGTTATATATAAAGATCATGCTAGCTAGCTAGTAGCCTTTTGCTGCCCTAGTACGTTTGTGAATCTGGATAGTAGTGTAATTAAGATCTCAGAAGCAAGCTAGTTAAGTTGATTACCTGTTGGATGTGTATTTTTTTGGGATCCAAAGGGTAGCTATAATATTATAGCTAAGTTGCAGCCTTTGATGACTTTGATGACAGTTTCTTTAGAAGAGGAGCAAAAGGCTGAAACCCTAGATGAACCTGTAAGGAGGATCTAAAAGAAGCCAGAAGAACAATTATATGCACCAAAAAAGGGGAATAAGGTAAAGTTTTATAAAAGGAAGGAGAGAGAAATTGAGAGATATGTGTGAATGGGAAAGAATATGGGACAAGCAAAGCAAATCACACTCTAGCAATTTGCAGGGTTATATTATATTTAACTAACTAATTTAAAATAATATCTAAATTATTGAAAATAAGATCCTACTTCCTTTGCATAACAAATGCTAATTCCTATTATGAGGTAACTAAATAGTTAACAAATTATTCGTTATTAATATAATAAGATTTATAGAATTTCTTTGATAAACCTTTTGTTTATTGTTAGCATTCTTAAGCTTTTGGAAAAAAAGGTATCAACTTAATTAAAAAAATAACTTGATTCTCAAATATTTGTGTTTTTAAAAAGGATTTTTCTAACTTATACCAAGATTTTTATCCATATTAGTATTCTACACGTATATATATATATGATATAACAATGGGACACAATATGTTTTTATGTTGATAATATGTCAATTCATAACATGTTGTCTTTATACAAATTTGAAATTAGATGAGCGTTTAAGTTATAGAGTTAATTACATTTATTGTCCCTATGGTTTGGTCAAAATTATGGAATTGGTCCCTTGGTCTTAACTATTACGAGTTTAGTCCCTCCCAACTCGGTTTTCTTACGCTTTTGGTCCCTTATGTACATTAAATGATTACTATACCCTCATCTAATTATTTTATTCATTATGATATACACTTCAAAAGTGTTATTATGTATATTAAACTTCTAACTTGTTATTGTACGAATTTTAATTACAAATATATAAGTTTAGTACATACAATAACACATTATTTGAAAGTTTGAAACACGCAATAACACTTTTGAAAAGTAGATACATACAATAACAATTGAGGTATAGTTTTATACATTTTGATTAAAAACCCTACGAAAATTATATTCTCTTTAACCTGACAGTGATATTTACTATATTTTCTCAAAGAAATCTCATTTTGCTGGTTTTTTTTATAGTGATGATGATTATGACTACAAATATAAGAAAATCTCCATTAATAAATAAAAGGGTAATGTTCGTCCAAATGCACTGAACTTTGCCTTAAATATCATTATGTGCAACTAACTTTATCTTTTTATCAAATTATGCAACCAAGTTTGTAAAATGTTACATTGTATGCAATGTAACATGTCATAGCAGGTTAGATACAACTAAGCGGTTTTTGGTCCCCTTGTAACAGTTCTTGAACACAATAATCTTTGAAATCAAAGTATAAGCACAAAGAATCTTTAAAACACAAACATGAAGTTGAAACATACAAAATATGGACACAAAATTTAAGGTTACAAAGAAAAAGAAAAGAAGTTCAAAATCAAAATTAGTCAACATATCAACTCCAAATCAGCATACTTTGTGCTTGCATTTGTAATGGCATAAAGCCCAATTGAGACACACAGACTTTAGGGGGATACATAATCGTAAATTAAGTACAACAACAAACCCAAATGAGCAGGAACATTAGGGCATATGAACCCTAAATTGATTATTCGTCTTACTTGAGTTGTTCTACCTGCTCTGCCACCAAGCTTACGCCCTTCACCTTCACCAATATTGTTATGAGATTGTTATCTTCTCTTTTTGATGGTTAACAAAAAGAATGGGGAAATTAATAAACCGATTCGAGAATTTATGAAATCGATTAAAGGTAAGAAAAAACGAGGATTAAGAAGCCAATCTAGGGTTTTCCTAATTTGCGAAAAACGACTTAGGATTTCCCCTCCTATTATTCTGGTTCAATTTAGGGTTTTGTAGGCAATAATTTGCCTCAAATGATTCTCGTTTGATCTATGAACTTTTTTTAACAACACAAATATTATTTTATTGATAGCCTCACGAACTGTAAATACAGTCTTAACTCAAACCTACTTCACATCATTGAACTTTGAAGGAGATCCACAAATATTTTCAATCCCATGGAGTTTTACCTCTTCCTTGAACTACCGTCGATTAAGTAACTTGTTATCTCTTTTTTCTTTTCGAAATTAACGCCTCCACTATGAACAATCACTTGATCTAAGAATTATTTGGTGAAACAAATTCTGGTTTTAAGAATCAACTTACAAAATAGATTTTGGTTCGATTAGTTAAGCAGAAATAAAATAAACGATTTCATAATACAGATTTTATTTTGTAAAATAGATTTTGGTTGGATTTAAGAATGGGTTTAGTTGTTGGGAGTGTATCCAAATTATCACATATTGCTATTATATACCGAACTTTGAAATTTACCATTTAATGTATCGAACTCTCAAAACATACCTTTTCATATATCGGATCATCAAATTTTTGAATCCAACTTCATTTATTTTTGCTATTGTATGTATCCAATTCACATACCGGATACATCAAATTAATGCTAACTTTTAAGAGTTTGATATATTAAATGAGAAGTTTTAAAGTTCGAAACATATAATAACAAAATGTGACTACTTAGATACATCTCCGTAAACTAAACTAAACCCTTAAAGAATCCATTTATAAGAATCACTCCCCAAAAAAGATTATTTGAATTTTATGGGTTACAGATTTGAATGTCCAGATTAAATTTTAAAAATTTAGGCGGAGTGGCATTTTCGTAATTTTTCGTAATTCACATGTGATGCTTTTACAAATCAGATATGATTGTATACTGAATCATATGTGATTGTATATTGAATCACATATGATTAAATATTAAAATTTTAAAACTATGTTTTTTAAATGGACCTTATTGAACACAACTCTATAAAAGATCTATCATATATATTAATAAGACAAATGTTAAGAATATATTAATAAGAAAATAGTTCTCATTGGCAGACACAAAATCTTAACAAGCTATATATGATAAATAATTTTAGTAAGCATGGTATGATCGTAACGTGGATTATAATAGCACAGTTCTAGCTTGTTAATTGGAGGTGCAGGTGGAGGTGGTTAATTTGTACATAGACATCGGTTTGTGATACATGCATATACAATAATTTTGATTTTTATATCGTTACTGTTGCAAATTATATGAAAATAGAGTAAATATCCGGAACAAAAGAATCTTGGATTTCTTGTAAAATCGTGATAGTCACTTCTGGAATTTGGTATTTCGACCCTTGTGTCTGGGCATTACAAAATTCAAACTATTGGGATAATTCTACAAGATCAACTTTGATGCAAGGAACTAAATCAAAGTTCGAGTTTCTGGACCCCTAGCTACCATTGTTGTCATACCCATTTTATACGAGTATACACTCCCTACCTCTTAACTTGTATAAAAATAAATTAAACTCCCTTAATTGGTCATTTGTAAATTTTATTACACTGAAATAACAATATGACACTAAAATCACCAACAATTATAAGCCATACTATTTAATTTTTTCATTCACATTGTCAAGGGTTTCATGATTCAAACAAATATTTTTAATGTGTATGGTAGATTAAGCGGTGTTTTTTAAGTATACAATCTATCTTTCATGCATATCATTTAAGTTTTTTATTAATTCTTATAAAGTTAGTGTTAATATATAACCCTATCATAAATGCTATAATTAAGATATATATGTCTCATTTGTGATAAAAGACTAAGAAAGTGATTAATTACTAGAAGAGGAGGTCAAAGATACCTTCCTTTTTGTTGATTTCTAGTACGTAGAATGAAAAAGAGCGAGTCTATCGACACATCTCGTAATTTTAATTATACAGGTACTAGGTTAGAGACCCGTGTATCACACGGGTTGACTAAAATAAATGCTAAATTGTAAAAATTTAGAAAATGATATATCCGATTAGTAAAGAAGTTCATGTAATACACTAAAATACGCTATGGTTCAAAGAAAGAATAAATAATAAGAATTTAGAAAATATTATTAACTAAACGAATCTGACTAAGAAAGTAGTTAAAGTAATGTATCAATACTATTTAAGATGACATAACAAAGAAACTGTTATTAAGCCATTTCCATATAATACCAAGATTGAACACTACACTGTCTATTGAAAGCTTAATGCCATGAAAAGCATTAAGCACGAACAAATTTAATAGAAAAGCTCAGTTGTACAAAACCTTAGAAATCAATATCAGAACAAAAAGAAAAAGAAAAAAGAGCATATTTTTAGTTAATAAACTACTCACACTTTATCCTCATCGGTAAAAAG
>JAUEJL010119892.1:0-11919 GCA_032274825.1 Drosophyllum lusitanicum | reverse complement strand
TAATCCCCAGCCCTCTAGCCTCGTTCGGGTGTTAAATCTTGAGGGGATTATTAAAAACATAATCCCCCATAAGCCCCAAAAATAAAAGCCTTTTCAAGTAGCTTATGGCCTGGGCTTGGGATTATCAATTAATCAGCCCCAGCCTCGGCTCCAGCCCCAGCTAGTTTCGCCAAACACACCCAAAATATTTAGTCAGTGAAGCTCGAATTTTACTCCTAATTTTGGGTTTCTTTAGGTGGGTTTTACTTTTTATTCTTACTCATATGATCAAGACCAGTGTTAAAATCAAAGGATGAGATGAAGAAAAAGAATTAGTATATTACACATGTCAATCATTAAGCAAATAGGAAAATAAAGTAGAAAGATTTAGTACGAGGAAGTATAAATATTTTTATTTTTGGAGTGGGGGGGGGGGGGGTTGGAGGGGAAGTAGGGGTGGTGACAATTCTTGACGCGACATGAAAATAAACGTGCTTAGGTTGACATGTATAATAAAAGGTTGGGTTCGGGTTGACTTGTGTAATATGTATAATAACTGGGATGGGTTAGAGTCACACATAAATTTCATAGGTTGACATGCGAACCCGTTTAGTATTTATATAAATTTTATTTTTTTCATATACAAATCAAGTTTTGATCTAATTATCATAGATACTCTCACACTCCACATTCTAGATAGTTTTAATTTATGAAAAATTAAACAAAAAAGCTCCTGATGTTATAAATTATGATTTTTTTGGTAGCTCGTAATTTTAAACCTATCGACCTTTCAACTTGTTGACCCATTTACAACCCACAATCTCTCTAACCACCCACCAACCTGTAAATTACCAATCAATATGCTAACCCGTGTAATTAAATGGGTTACGCGGATCTCAAATATAAATGTTAGTATTTTGAATTCTGATACTAATAAATAAACGGATTAGGTTTAGGTCATGTCACATGTATTTCTGACACGCCAACCCACACACGACACGTTTGCCACCCATAGAAGGAGGGATTGCCGATTATCCGCCGGCACGTGTGTCCAAAGCTACTGTAATCCTTGTTTTTATCTTATAGTTTTGCCTTATTTTTGCTTTTTCCTGAGAGGCGTACATTTAAGATTCAAAAACAAAAAAAACAAAAATAGAGATGATAATTTTTTATATTGAAAAGTTAGCGACTAAATATAAATTTTCATGTAAACAATTGAGACAAAAAAAATGTATTTTGTTTAACAAAGCATACTCACAACTCCCACTCCTCCCTAAATCCTCGAATACACTGTTCTCGTGTTCTTGAGTCGTAGAAAAGAAGAGGGGGTTTTTTTTTTTAAATAATATCTTTATGCTTTGAAAATAATTAGTTGTGATCCAAGTTAGTTTATTTATCAACAAAAAACTTTAAATTTTTGTTTTCCATTTGCTTTTAAATCTTTCAACTATTGTGAGTAAAATTTATAAGAGAAATTAATCGAAATTTTTTCTTTTAAATTCCTCTTTTTCACTTCTTTTTTTGAAAGACAAATACACACATCCACTTAATTTACACATACGTTCACAACGATACTTGAAAACACAACACCTACCAAGCCTTTATGCTTACAATCACATTTATGTCGAACTTATGATAATAAAAAATCATCATGTAAAGAATATGCAGATATAAATGTCACGATACTTGGTTATTATTTACTAGTTTCTAGAATGTTTAAATGTTAAGTATTGTGTTTTTAGCACCTGACTTTTAGCCCATGGCATAAGATCCGTATAGACATGCCATTCAGCCATTATTAAAATATGGAAAATGATCCGTATAAAATGATTTGGAATTAGTCTCTCTACCTACAAACAGAGATATGATTGTTCACATCTTATCTTCTCATACATCATTTAGATGAGATTAGACACATGATAAAATTAAAGGTGGGGATTATGAAAAAGAATGCAAGACATTTGTTAATCATTAAATGGATTTGGCTATCATTAGGTTAATTTTTTAGGCCTTAGGCCATCTGTATGACATGGGTTTTGGGTTCCCCAATGTAGCTTCCACATCAGCGTCGTCACGTCACCTTTCCCTCATTTTCTCTTCCCAACCCAAAAGTTAGTATAATTTAATTCAATCTTACCACACTTTTTATTTTATTTTATAATATATATGTTAAAAGAGAGAGAGAGATAAGAGGGAAGAGAGAGGAGAGAGATAAAGAGAAGGTGGGGGTGGGGGTACTACCAATGTTCTACTTGAACTTAAGGAACCCGAAGGCTTACCCGAAAGTGGTACGTATGATCTTATATAATGTTACTCTTAAAATATTTACTTTTAACAATTTACTAGGGAATGTATCATTTCTCTAGTTCCATTCATCAAACATTCAATATATTTGAAAAACATTATGCAATAAAATATATAGTAAATGCATGTTAGTTCATTGAATTTGACTAATCATATCTTATACTACCTTAAAAGTATAGGAAAGTACACTAATAATTTTAAGCTTCGACTCGCACTAGCGGATCCTTGTTGAACCAATAGGAGCTCCGCTTCAAAACCGAACCGGATTGGACCAAAACCTGAAATCTATTAAAAAAACTAGGACCAAAGACCGGATCGACCGGTCTCGGTCCGGTTTAGTTCGGTTCGTCGATTTTTTCCGTCTATTGGTCCATGTCCGGTTTGGTTCGGCTCGTCGGTTTTTTTAGTCTTTCGGGCCACATGCTCATCACTACATAACACCAGTACACCACTCCACCTAAAATAATTGTTGTAGTTTTTTTCGTAGGCCTTGTTCCATTTAAGCTTTGCACCTCATGTAATTTCAATTTATGAAGAAATCAACCCTTTTTGCTGCCGGTTAGTATTAGAGTAATGGGACTTAAAAGAAACGGTTGAGAAGAAGACAAGATTAGGTCATCAGGAAGGTCAAAAAGTTTAAGATTGATTCTTATGTTAGTTATTTGTAATTTATACAATTTCAATCCGACGAATTTGAGTTAGGCCGGGTCAATAAAATTTCAAGCTTTTTATTAAAAGAAAATTTGACTGGTAACACGGTTAAAAAAATACCTTTCGGTTTATTCAATTGATCGATGTCATGTGACCCTATAAAACATACAAGGAAAGTTTCCTCCAAAACCTATAAATTTAGAACAATGTATGACCTACGCATGATATGAAAATCAAAATTACCAAAAGATGATATACTTGTCAGGCCCAACTTTTAGAAAAATGATCCTCAGCCTCACATGGCATGGCACATGAAAAGTGAAAGAGGCATGGGAACTTCACATGGGATTAAATCAAATCAACCCTCTCTTTCACTTTCTTTTTAATTAACCCTAGTAAAGCTGATTAACAGTCAACAAAAAACCTAAAGCAAGAAGAATCCTTCTAACTTTATCCCATTTTCTAGGAATATTAAACAATTCCCATCTCAATACATCCATGAAAATATAATTCAGACTCATACTAACAAGGGGCCTCTTGAGGTACAGATCAAGACTCAAGAGTATAAATTGCATAATGAAACAAACTCATATGACAAAATAGATAAATACAGTGTCCTAGCCTAGATCCAAGAATTTTGTATCCATTTCATTTCGTGTTTTAAACACGCACTATAAGGGAGATCTTGGTGCATTCTTTGCGCATGAATGATCGTGTTTCCCCTTTTGGTTAGAGAGCCCATGCTAAAATTCTTTTGTTTGAATCACATTGTGTACATGTTCTCCTATCAATGTACTATTCAAACATAATATAATTGTTCTATTTCCCTTGCGCACAAACTCGCAAATATTGTAATTTTGTAACCATTGTGGTTTACTTAAGGTTAATGAGAGAGGAAAGGGTGTTGTATAGGTCTATAGGAAGAACATGAAAGAAAGCAAGAAAACAACCAAAAAACAAGTAACACTTATAACTTAAGTGTTGAAATGAGATTAATTGAGCAAATTAGCATTGTCAAAGTTGTTCTCAAGAGAAGAAAAATGGTAGAAGGATCTTTTACACAAAAAAAAGATCCTAACACATACAAGTGAACTCAACTCGCAGATAGAAACAGGATTCTACCGCCTAAAGGATCTCTCCTTGCACATGCACACACTTTGACACTCGCACATGTGATCGCATCCATCTTTCTTTCTCTTTATAATTTAAATTCTATACCAAACACTTGAAGAAAAAGAAGCACTTATCTGATCATCCTTTTGTTCTCATAATTGTAATGCTGCCTTTCCCGCCTTCTGTGCGGATTTTGGTTTTACCAACAATGGGCTTCCCCGAGAAGGCGGATGTAGGGTATGATATTGTGGGATCTTCGTGCTTTTTCTTGGATTTTGATGGTGGTGGGGTGAGAATCTTCTGGTTTATGTCTTTGAGAGTAACCGCTCCTTGCACACCACATGGTTTTACAAAGGCAAATGGAAGAACAACAGATGAAGTCATCTTTGTTGGTGTCTTAATAAAAGACTTTTTCCCTGTGTATTACAAAATTACAAGATCAAATTATAGAGCAGTTTTATGTCCCAAATGTGCATACAATTGTCTGGTTTTCTCTGTTTTTAGTGATGTGGATGTATCTAACGTTTTATAGTTAGCATTAGATTTTTTATTATTTAAGGTCATAATAATTAATTTAGAGAATCAGTCAACACTGAATGAAAACTGATTAGGGGGTGTTTAGATGTGCCTTTAAAAAGAATTCGCAATGATCAGTTTAGAGTCTTAGTAAAAACTGTATGATTTTCGGATTATTTAGGGTCAATGTGGTCAGATTTGGATAATAAACCAAGTAATTCCTGTCAAAAACCAATTATTGAAGTAAATCTAAAAGTTGAGGGGAAACAATATGTCATGTGTGTGTTGCACAACATATACTCCAATAATCCATAGGGTTAAGATTTCTATTCCATTGCATTTAGCCTACCCTGCTAGTGTGGATGCACATGAAATGGAACTCATTTAGGAATTGAGTTCAAAGACAAACCTTTGAAAATGATGTTTTGACGAGTAGGAGTGTGGTGTTCTTGAACCATATTACCTCCTCCAATCTCGGGTTGTGAATTACTTGAATCTAAAATAACGATCAAGTAGAAAATATTTAGGGAAGAAGAGGAAAAAATTAAACACAAAAATACAAGACGTTTAAACATTAAACAAGTACCTGTAAGAGTGACCTGCATACCTGATGTCCCAGATAAATACCTATATTCAAAACATTGAATTGAGCCAACCACTTCTGTCGATAAAATACCAAATTATAACATAAACATAAAAGGAACATACATATCATCAAGGCAAAAATGCATTCCAGGGTCATTTACTAGGCAATCTGTGAGCCACCCTTCTGAAGATTGATCCAACCCATCATAACCAGATGCAGATGCGGACATATCATCTGGAAACACGATTAATTCATTACTTTGAAACCAAATAAGCATTCTTACATCATCAGACTGAAAGTTTCAAGAGTCAAACCAGCAAATCCAGACACCCATTGTGCCATTTCGGAAAAGGCCCCATCGAATGAGTCTTCCTTCTCCTAAACAAAATTAACAAAAAGCGTGTGATTAAGCTAGCATTGCAGGAAACAAGTCAAGTTTTAATCCGGTTATTCGAGCTCGACTAAAACTCCTTTGAGCTCGAGTATAAATAAAGAAAGAGACAAGTTTGAGCTCATAAGAACTTGACTTGAATCGTTATCAAGTTTCTAGAGCACTGTGTTACTGTGTAATATGTAAGTACTATTATATATGTAAAATTATGGCTGCAAACCAGTCAAGCTTTAATCAAATTATTTGAGCTCGAGTTTGTTCAAGTTAAACAATATGGAGCTTGCTTAATTGAGCATGGTTTCATATTAATAATTTTGAGCTATATGAGCTCGAATCTCCTCATCAAGAAGGCTCATTGAGCTATCAAATCAAGTTCGAGCTTAGGCTGGGTTAATTTTGTAGAGGTCAAGCACTACTAACTGCATATCATAAAATAACTTTCGGAAGAAAATTCACACAAAAACGAAAAGATCAGAATACGCGGCCCTCGTATTAGTGTATTACCAACCTTAGACTCTAAAAAACTTGATGAGAAATCCTCGTCACAAAGTGGAAGAACATCTGCATGATCTGCATCCAAGACTTCATCTTCAAAATGCAGCATTCGGCGTCTCTTTGCTTGAGAAGATGCCTCCCTACACATCTCCATTCCCTTGTTTACAGTTTCTGTTAAAGCATTTGTGTTAGAATAACATTTACAACTAAAACAAAACTACATTCGCAGTAACAAAAATACACAATTACCATTGTTGGTAACTTGATAAGCCAAATCCCCACATGACTTCACTGGGGTTGTTTCATCAAACACGTATGAAAGATGATCATCATTCTCGCTTACATTGTTCCAGAGACTATTAGATACATCTGTTTCCAACCCATTTTAAACAAATCAGCACTCATCATGTGCCCATCAACAATCTGATAATTAAAAGTGTATAAAACAAATCACGAGTCTTGCCTGGTTGTAAACCGTAGTCTTCGCCTTTCCAGTCCCACATTTCATCACTACAATTCATATAAAAGAAAATTCACTGACACCACATTAAAAATTCCGCATTGCAGGTCTATAATAACAAAATATAGTTCACCTTTAAATTATGTTAAGCTACAAAAACAAAATTGAGATAAGGCGCTATTACAAGTTAACAAAGCAAGAACTCTTGGTAGAAAGGAATTCAATTAAAAGCAGAAATTGGCAATTAATTCCTTGATTTATATATTAAATTGAATACGACATTCAAGGGAGAATGCATGCATTAAGTGCTGGATCAATCACAAGGAAACATAAATCTGAATTTAAAGCTGATAAATCATCAGTTAAAATACACTTAATCACTTGATTAGCAAGCAAATCAAGATGAAAACTCGATCAATCATGTATTAAATCATTTAAAATTAAATTACTCCAGCCGATTAAGATTTTGACCAAAATATCATATCATTAATGCCGACTTAATTATATAAAAAAACACATTCGACTGACCTCAAAAACATCTCAAATCAAACGAGAATCACTTGCAAAACATGTTAATTGGGCAAAACTTAATCAAATCAACAATCCGAAACTAATCTGACCGGACTCGACCTAAAATCCATGAAATCGACCGAAGCTGGAGTACTAAAATCCTCAAAAACACCACAAAATTGAAACAATCGACCTACATTTCTCTTAAAAAATCATCAAAAAAAAGTAATAAAGAGAGGATTAGCACGTACTTGTTGTTCTTGCTGTGGTCCATTCAAGCAAATAATCAAATCTGCAGGTAACTGAATCAAATCAAACAGAAATCAAAACGCTACTACACAGTTATCGTCTCTATAAAGGACGATTGGAAGTAGCCGTTGAGATGCAGAACATACAATTGGAAATGCGAAGAAGAGAAGTAGAAATGGCGTTGAGATATGTGCAAACCGCCGATTATCACGCACCCCACACACGCAGAGAGTGTGTGTGTGTGTGTGTGTTTATTTGTAGTGTGTGGGTTTGGATTTTGGGGGCTATTTATGAGTGATCTGAATCGGTAACAATGGAAGCAGACCAAGCAGGCTGAGGGCTTCAGGACCTTTTTCCGGCCCCTTTTCTTTTTCTTTTTTTTTTCTTTCTTACTTTTTACTCCAACGGATAACAAATAACAAATTGCTTAGAATAATAATAAAACATATTTTTAATAATTTTATTGTAAGCAGGAATAGCAATATTTTATTATTACGAAATTAGCGATCTATTCGACTAAATAAAAAAATTTGTTATTTTGTACGTAATACAAATTTACTAAAAATAAAATTGAATGAAAATATCCTCTCTATCTATGTAATTTCCTTAACTTTATTATTTTCTTACGATTTTAATAATATATTAATATGCTAGGCTATAGACATTTGTATCGAACTATCGCTTTTAAAATAATAAATAAACGATCTTCATTTATAAACAGTTTGAATGAAAAAAAAAAGGAAACTATAAATAGTAAACTTTAAATATATTATTGTAAGCAAAATTTGGAAATACTCTGTAGTAGTTTACCATGCTTATTTACAATTACTTATTTTAATAGCTTTCTATTTTTTTAAACCACTCTATGAGTGTGTTTGGCGAAAGTAGCTGGAAGCTATATCTTTTATGTGTATATATGTTTGACAAAATAGCTGGTAGTTGGAGCAGAATAGTGTAAAACGAAAAAAATAGGAGGAACCATAAAATAATTAAAGAGGGTATTTAAGTAATTTTGTATATAAAAAAAACTTCCAGCTACTTTAAAAGCTACTTCAAGAAACTTTCTAGCATGAGAGCTTTTTATTAAAAAAAAAAAAGAGCTTCCAACTTTTTTATCCGAACAAGACTTGTAGCTTTTATTTCAAAACAAAAGGTTATCAGTTTTAAAAAGCTGCATACCGAACACACCATATATTTTAATGCTAGCAACGTTAAATTGACCATAGATAAAAAGTGTCTGTTAAAAAAAATAGATCAACCGATTGTTGTTAGCTCTTATATGTGGTCTTGACAAAACTTATCAGAAGTAAAAATCATCTTTCTTTAAATGTTAAAGACAATTCGATCTCATATCTCAAAGTGATTTGTGATTTTTTTTTATTTTTTTGCTTTTAAAAAAAATTGTGATATGTGGTTGCCCATTCATTTTAGTCCATGTTGTGGATTCTTTTAATTATACTTTAGATAAGAATTTAAGAAATAAGAAAGGTAACATAAAAGTAAATATCATAGTAGGCTAAATGATGCATGCTTATATATGTTATCAAGCATTTTAAGTTTTGCTCTAGTTGACTCAAGTTGCTTGTGTTCATTCAGGAATGCATCACATCTAAGTTGTCACTAATATATTTGAAGGTGGGTGTCAAAATATCCTTAGAAAATCAAATTCTTATTATTTTTTGTTAAGTTACCAAAGTATCCTCAAAATTCTTTGATAATTTGCTGACTTAGTTGGTGAATTGATATATAGGATATTTTGTAAAAATCTATGTGAATTGATTTAAAGTTAGTTTTATTTTATAATTTTTCATCTTGAAGCAGGATTGAATAATCATTTGTTCCTTTAGTTACTATCGTTATTGGTAATAGTTATCTTCACTACAAGATTATACTTCTTGGTTAAATACTTTAAACCGACCTGTCGAACAAAAGTCAATAGACCAACATACAACTTTATATAAATATTATTGGAAAAAACCAAATCAATAAATTATCATATTATAAAAAAAACTTGCATACAATTATACAAATTTATAATTGGTACCTAGCATTAGAGTTGTATTAAATTGCAATATCATGTTTACCAAGTCAATGAAAAAAATTCAATAAAAGTTCCACAATAAAAAATATAAAAATAAAACCGTGAGAGTGAAAGTCACAACTCACAAGTTTATTTCATTGAGAACCCCAAAAAATAAAAGGGGTAGAGTGTAAGTCACAAAGACATGTGGGGGCGATTAGTACCTACCCAAAATAAATTTTTCCAACCAAAATTCATCCATTAGTTTATAATAGTTGGTTACACGCTCGCAATTCGACTAGTTAGTATCCACCCTAGCTTGTGTACGATTGTACGCTCCTCGGTCCGAATTGCCATTTGCAACTAAATTCCTTTGCCCTTCAAAAAAAAAAGTATAACGGAATTTCACGGTCTAATTAATAAATTATCGTTTTTAATGCATGTTATACACTTACATAATCGCATCATAATGGTTAATTTAAATTTTCAACAGGGTCTAAATAGAATCATCTCTGTAGTAATTATCAACGCAATGAGCTATCAGGTTGCAAGTATTGAGCTGGTCCACGTAGGCACTATACATAAAAAAATACTTTAAATTGAGCATTATGTAAAAGGGTAAGATTATAGACATTAAATGCGATCACTGTCAAGTCAGCATCGCACACCAATTGTTAAATTTCTGTTGTTAAATTGTTAAATCGTTTATCATTATTATCACTGGACTCATAAAAAAATGGAGAAATGCCCATTATGGGCATTATCCAATTATCCAAATAACAAGAATGACTAGTTTGGGTTGTTTACAAAACTAACAGAGTAGTATAATAAATATAAAGAGGGTGTCATATTATCATGGAGGAGCACAAACTCATGATATCTCCTACTCTAGTACTCTGCCTTCTCTAAAAAAACTATCAAATCATTTTGTTTTATCCTCTTGTCTTTTAATAATAACATATGAAATTCATCAGTTTTTTTCTTATCTTTTTTTTAAAATTTTGATATTTTTTTAATTAATTGAGTAAAATAATAAGTATAAAAATGTACTAAAATGATGGTATAACAACCTCTATTAATGTAAACCTACAAACGAGTTGGGTGATTTTCATTTATTTGGGTTATAAAAGAAAAGTAGATGCTTATAACCATATTTATTTATAGTTATTATTAATAACTATGAAAAGTTAGGTGACGTCAATATCTTTTTTAAAGAAATTCAGATGAAAACAAGTACGTATATTTGAACTTTTGAAGTGCTGCTGGTTAATAGGAATTGGGACGACATCGTTGAATAGTCAACTCTTTCTTGTTTTTCTTTTTCTAGTTTCATAACGGATAATGTATTAAATAAATAATATCATCTACAATAATATAAAAACAATAAACTTTTATACAAAAAGTGGATAAATATAGTATATATATAAAATTTTTGTAGTCGTTAGATTAGATTTTAAAAAACACAATCCCATTTTTTATGATTTCTAAAAAGAAAGATGTTCTCTCTTTAACCTTTAACTTGCATCTTAAATAAAAAGATTTATAATGTATTAACATATTTCACAAACTTCAAAACAAAATTAAACCTTTTATCTCATTTGACTTGTCTATGTCGTATCTAATTGTTTTTCCTAAGTTTCCTGTTTTCAATCAAATACAAGTCTAATTAATCGATTTTCTTACAAGGAGTGATACTATATTTTGAAAGTACAAAGTTGAAGGTCTATTTTTGTTTCCAATTAACGTGGAGATGTGTAGATGAGCCTTATCGGTTGTGTTAGCTTCTGGCAAGATTTTTTTTTTAAAGGGATTTTGTTTTATCATGTTGCGGATTATGTTATCATATATGCGGTCTAACCATTTTTATAGTTATTTTCTTTACTCCCCTGGTTATCTAAGATTTTACTGAAGAAGAATTGAACCTAAGTTTTTTTAAAAACTTTTCAGACCACTTACCAGTACGATGGTTTTTGTCGTTGTGGACACATGGTAGATTATGAATAATGTGTGTTTTTGTCGTTCAAAAATAAAGTATAAAAAGTAATCACACTATTTGTTACAATTTAAGGACGAATTGTACAAGAAAAGTTTATTTGAGAACCGTTCTTATTTATTTGAGAATCGCGAAAACCAATTTTGGTATTTGATTAAAGGGTTTACTTCTCCAAAATATATTAAACTATACCCAAAATGTTAATGTGTGTACACCACCTTTCAAAAATATTAGTGTGTGTATCAAACTTTCGAAAATGATGTTATTGTGTGTATTAAACTTCCTATTGTATGTATTAATACACACAATAACATTTTTGAAAGGTGGATACACACGTTAACATTTAGTGTATAGTTTAATACATTTTGGAGAAGTAAACTCTTTGATTAAATTAGATCAACGATTATAATGCTAATGACTCAGTAATGCACTCATATCTATGCTTATTAATAGTAGTATTTTAGAAAAATCAGGTCTCATTAAATAAAGATCCATCCACCCGGTCGTAATTCACAGTTTGGTAAATATATAAGGAGAGATCCGGTGAGAACACATTTTAAGTAGAGAACGGTGAGAACACTTGTAGGCCAATCATTTAATCAGAAATAAAATAATTAAAAACCAACATACCTTAATTAAATCAAATAATTAA
>JAUEJL010119881.1:0-11920 GCA_032274825.1 Drosophyllum lusitanicum | reverse complement strand
CGGTTCCGGTTCTAAGGCCGAATTACCCGAGAACCGGTGGAACCGAAACCGAAAGAACCGAAAATGAGGTTTTAGGAGAACCGATAACCGGAACGAAAACTCTAATCCGGTTCCGGTTCGGTTTTTCGGTCAAAAAGCTCATCCCTACTCAAAAGTGTAATCATCCACTTAATATGGATGGAAAAAGGGGGGGGGGGTATTACTTTTTTCATATACATTTTAATAGTTACAAACTTATTCATTTAAAAAACTGCCTTCTGATACGCAGGTACCACTGATACAATATTGTCAGCAACTTGCGTCAACCCTATCAAGTCATGAAACATGTTTCACTCAAGCCGCAGATTCGATGTTTTTCATGCACGAAGGACTACAACAAGCTCGTGCTCCAATTTATGATGTTCCATCTGCCATTGAAGTTCTTCTTACTGGCACTTACCAGCGTTTACCAAAGTGCACAGAAGATGTGGGTATTCAAAACACATTAACTGAGAAACAGCAAAAGCCTGTACTGAAGAAGCTGGACACAATTGTCAGATCAAAATTACTTGAAACTTCAATTCCCAAGGAGTTCTCTGAGGTCAAAATTGTTGATGGTACCGTAAATCTTCGTGTTCAAGGAGAGTTTAAGGTATTGCTAACACTCGGCTACCGTGGACACCTTTCAATGTGGAGAATATTGCATCTGGAGGTACTTGTTGGTGAAAAAAGTGGTCCAGTAAAGCTTGAAGAAATGAGACGGTTTGTTCTTGGAGATGATTTAGAACGCAGAATGGCTGCTTCTGACACTCCTTTTGCAATTTTGTATTCTATTTTACATGAATTTTGTGTAGCTCTTATTATGGACACTGTCATAAGACAAGTTCAAGCACTTATGGTAGGTAGATGGAAAGATGCAATCCGGTTTGAGCTCATATCTGATGTTAATATGGGCCAAAGTCAAAATAGCGCTGCGGGTTCTGTGCAAATGAGTCAAGATGGAGAAACTGAGTCTGGTGGTTTGCGGATACCGGGCTTAAAGATTCTTTACTGGTTGGATTCTGATAAAAACAATGGAACATCCGACTCAGTATCATGTCCTTTTATCAAGATTGAACCAGGGCCAGATCTGCAGATAAAGTGTCTACACAGTTCATTTGTCATTGATCCTGTAACTAGCAAGGAGGCAGAATTTTATGTTGACCAGAGCTGTATTGATGTTGAGAAATTGCTACTAAGAGCTATATGCTGTAATAAGTATACTCGCCTGCTTGAAATCTATAAAGAGTTGGGGCAAAATAGTCATATCCGTCGAGCCGAGGGTGATGTTGTTCTTCACTGCCCAGTTGATCAACCTGGTGTTGGTTACAATAAGGTCAGTATTCTGGTTAAATTATAAGGACTTTGATGTATGTTATAAGTGCCCATAGTTGCAAATAATCTATGTATTGTGGACCTTGTGGTCTGACCTTTCATGGCATATACAGTTGATTATGCTCATTTTGTTGGTAAATTATCTTGCTTTGCTTATCTTTCTGTAGGATGACAATTTGGATTCTGAAGGGCAGGAAGTATTACGTGTGCGTGCCTATGGCTTGTCATTTTTTACACTTGGAATGAGTATAAGGTCTGATTTTAACCCTTGGATACATTTATGTGTGTGTGTGTGCGCCTACCTGCGTGCATATGTGTTTTAAATAAACCGCGTCACTAATTAGTGCTTGTTTTGGCACGCCCTTTACAATTATAAAAAAGATGTATACAAGGCCAAATTAGTATACTGTGTAATCACATCTGTTAATGTTGCATCCAAGAAACGAGTTAATTTGGTTATTTGAAAAGGCGTTTTGTCACATGATATATTTGTTGCTTTGTTGTGAAAGATAAAGGTGCAACAAAATGCAGAGTTCCCGAAACAAATGAATTTTTAATATGCTTTTAAAGAACAACCTTCTGTTAACAATTAAAACCTGTTCTGCTTTATAACTTGAAGGACTGGGCGATTTCTCCTTCATTCATCAAGAAGTACCATTTCATCTTCAGCACTAAGAGAACGTGAGGAAGCGCTAAACCAGGGAAGTATGACTGCAGCTGAAGCATTTAAAAGCTTGAGAAGCAAGAGTTTGTTGCATTTATTTGCATGTATTGGGAGGTTTTTAGGCCTTCAGGTAAGAAATTTTGTCGGTTGCTCTTGAAGTTGTTAACTTGTTATGATAATGTATATGTACACTGATGGTAATAATAAAGATGGACCTTGCTATCAGAAATCTTGAATTATATGAAGATTGAATGTATTAACTAAGAAATTCCGTGATGTATCGCATATCCTTTGCAGGTGTATGAACATGGCTTTTCTCCTGTGAAGGTACCAAAAGATGCCTTAAATGGTTCAGATATGCTTCTTATGGGATTTCCTGATTGTGGGAGCTCATATTTTCTGCTGATGCAACTTGAAGACGACTTTAGACCTCTTTTTAAGTTGTTAGAAACTCAGTCAGATCAATCAGCAAGACCTGAATCATCTGGTGTCTTGAATCTTGTTACCCGCTTTATAAATGTTGATATAAATCAAATGCATATGCTTGAAGGCGAACATAGTTTGAGCCTTCTTGATCATAATGCCCTAAAGTCCTCCGCAAATGATTCGGGCACTAATCAGAATTCTGAGCATGGTCTACTGTCTGATTTAGCTGTCGAAGGTTCTGGTCTATCTGTTTTTGCTTCTATTGTGGACGAAATTTTTGAGCAAGAAAGACGATCCTCTGAACCTGCCTATTCTCTCCAGAGTTTCAATCACGTTGGGTCGGGATCAATAAGCTCTCATATCGACAATTCATCAAATTGGAATAATACGTTGTATCCTATGGGTAACTACAAGGGTAGGATGCCGTCTGTTTCGACCAGTTCGATCACTTCAAGAAGCACAGCCATGAAAAAACTGTCAGCTTCAAAATCTGATCAAGATTTGGCTTCTAGGTCTCCACATTCAACTGAAGTGGGTTCTTATATCACACTGGATGATGATCAACCCCAAATTGCTGGAAGTCGGTCTACTCGACTGTCATCTCGAGTTTCTGCAACAACTGCAAGAGGAAACGGTTTCAGAAATTCAGTTTCAACTCCAAGTGGGTCATTTGAGTTTTTGGATCTATCTCATTTAATAGTTAATTTCCAATAGAGACGTAATATGATTCAGGTTCTGTTTTATCTCTAACAGGTCAAAGGGGTGAAATTTAAAGAATTAACTTAATACAAAACAGGCCCAAAGTCGCTTAAAGTGTATTTTTAATTCATAAAACCTTCTAAGTCATTATATTCCGACATTCATATTTGTAGTTATACTATTTACTTAACAACCAAAAAAGTTCAGATAAAATTTAGAGTTTGTAAATCTAGCTTGCGTTACAGCTAGAGGCAAAATGTGGGGTCAGGTAGGTTGGGATCAAAACGTTTAAATTTCGGGTATGGATTGAAATGAGTCAGGTTGACTAGGACAAAAAAGCCCTTTTTGTCCAAAATTTTGTGCGTTTCCTTTTAAGCTAATATTTTGCTTTTACCCATTTGTTCAACCCATTTGATCCATTTTCTTTTAAGCTAATATTTTGCTTTTACCTTCACCGGTTAGAGATTAAACATAACTTGAAATGGTCGAAATTTTCACTTCTAGTTGCAATCTAAAGCATTTTCACCTACAAGATTTGATTTAACTTTGCAATATTAGCATGAATTTTATGTCGCAACTTGCCCTATATACTCTTGCGTTTTCCTTTTTCCAGCTCCAGCACCAGCTTCCCCCATCATTCAAATTCCCAGAGAAAACGGATCAAGAAAACGCACATTGTTGGACATGTTAGACCTACTTCCATCTCTCAAGTCCCCAGATATCCTCGAACAATCTTTCAAAAGAAGAAAAATCTCAAATGCAAGCCCTACACAGAATCAGTTAGGCAGTGTCAGTAATATTGAAAAATACAGATATGTGAATCTTATAGCAGAAGCAAATAAAGGTGATGCACCATCAAGTATATACGTGTCTGCTCTTTTGCATGTGGTCAGACACTGCTCACTCTGTATCAAACATGCTCGGTTAACCAGCCAAATGGATGCACTAAACATTCCATATGCTGAAGAAGTAGGTCCGAGAACCGCTTCTTCAAACATATGGTTCAAGCTTCCGTTTGCAAGTGATGATACATGGGAACACATATGTTTAAGACTTGGGAAACCAGGAAGCATGTATTGGGATGTCAAAATTAACGACCAACATTTCATGGACTTGTGGGAGCTTCAAAAAGGAAGCACTAGTACTCCATGGGGCTCTAATGTCCGGATTGCTAATACATCTGATATAGATTCTCATATTCGTTATGATGCTGATGGTGTTGTTTTGACTTATAATTCTGTTGAAGCCGATAGCATTAAAAATTTGGTTGCAGATATTCAACGGTTATCTAATGCTCGGACATTTGCTTTAGGAATGAGGAAACTACTAGTTAGTTCTGATGATAAGAGTGAAGAAAGTCGATCCATTGGTGACCGTAAAACACCACCAGGAGTGAAAAGTGGTTTAGAAGCAGGTGATAAGTATTTGGAACAGATGAGGAGGGCGTTTAAAATTGAGGCCGTTGGGTTAATGAGTTTGTGGTTTAGTTTCGGGGCAGGGGTTCTTGCTCGTTTTGTTGTTGAGTGGGAATCGGGGAGAAGTGGTTGCACAATGCATGTATCACCTGACCAACTTTGGCCTCATACCAAGGTATGTTTTTTTATCTGGTAATTATTAACTTTAAATTTACATAAAATGGATTTTTTATGGCAAATGTCAGGAAATGTACTTTCTTACTTCTCACAGATAAGTCCCTAAACCTATTTTTGAATGTCAAATCCTTGAACTTGTTGGAAATCTACCAGTGTATTTTACCACTAATATAGATTACATGCTGACGTGGCTTCATGCTAGGTAGCTACTTGATGTGGACCAAAACTTTCCCTTCTTTTGGCGGAGAGGTCTCAATTTTTTATTTAAATTTTGAGTTGATTAAAAATTCTTTACCTGGTTGAAAATATACAAACACGTAAATTTTTGGGTTCATATTCGGTGGGATTGGAGGAGCGGGTTTTTTTTTTTGTTGGTGGAGGTTAGTGGATCCTTCTTCTGTGAGACTTTTAACATAAAACATTGATAACAATAACATATTATAATATCAATAGAACTTGTAAAAATATTTAAAAAATTCTATATCAACATATTTAACCACATATTATGCCCATGTCACAAAAAAGCACACATATTATCCATCTCAACATGTGATCGATACTTTGATAGTAGTGATAAAATATAAGTGCTTGTACATATTTTCATCTTGTTAAGGGTGTTAGTCGAGTTGAAAAAATGCAAGGGACTTGTCTGTAGAAGATGAGAAGGTACATTGGTGTTTTTTTGACACTTGCCATATCATCAAATTTGGACCATTTACATTCCAAATTTTGAGAACTGTATGTACTTTTGGTAAATTTCAATACCTTTAAGGATTTAATCACGACAGAGAAAAGGTTCGGGCTTACAATATGCAAAAACTTGGAAAGTATGTTGGGTTTTCTGACAATTGCACTCTATTATGTGTTGGTTGATTGATTGATTGATTTTTTTATTATCAGTTTTTAGAGGATTTCATAAACGGAACGGAAGTTTCATCTCTTTTAGACTGCATTCGTCTTACAGCCGGACCCTTACATGCTCTTGCTGCTGCAACACGTCCTGCACGGGCTGCTCCAGTTTCGGGGGTTCCTGGTGCTGGTTCATCTGTCTCCACATTATCAAAAGCAAATGCATATGGACAGATGCCAAATGGTTCGAACCTGAATGTTGGCCAGAGTTCTGGTCCTGGGGGGAACCCTGGTGTATCTGCTATGTTGACTGCTGCTACTGTGGCTGGGCGAGGTGGCCCTGGAATTGTTCCTAGTTCACTATTGCCTATTGATGTGTCGTTTGTTCTTCGTGGACCATATTGGATTCGAATAATATACCGGAAATATTTTGCGGTTGACATGAGGTGTTTTGCTGGTGATCAAGTTTGGTTGCAACCTGCAACACCGCCAAAGGGTGGTCCTACAGTTGGAGGGTCGTTACCCTGTCCACAATTTAGGCCCTTCATCATGGAGCATGTTGCTCAGGAGTTGAATGGGCTGGACCCTAATTTCACGGGTGGTCAACCGTCGGCTGGGCCTGCTAATTCCAACAATTCGGGTGCATCTTCTAGTCCACAACTCTCAGCCACCAATGGCAACCGAGCTGGTGTTGTGGGTCCTACTGCGATGTCTCGCTCAGGGAACCAGCCAATTGGATTTAACCGTGCTACAAATGCCTTGTCAGCATCATCAAGTTCGCCTTTAGTACGTAGATCACCTGGTACAGTTGTTCCTGCTCATGTTAGAGGAGAGTTGAATACTGCCATTATTGGACTTGGGGATGATGGTGGTTATGGTGGTGGATGGGTTCCTCTTGTTGCTCTCAAAAAGGTTCTTAGAGGCATTCTGAAATATCTTGGGGTGTTGTGGTTATTTGCACAATTACCAGAACTTTTGAAAGAAATCCTTGGATCAATTCTAAAAGATAATGAAGGTGCACTATTGAATTTGGATCAGGAGCAGCCTGCCTTGCGTTTCTTTGTGGGGTAAGATTAAACTGTTAAGCCCATTTGCCTGTTTAAAAGAAAAAAATTAATGGATCTTTATGCTATAGATATAATTAGAGTTGGCAAATTTGCTGATTGGGCAGGCTAAGCAATGGGTCAAAACGATTGAATTTTTAGGGGTCGGTCAGGTTGGGTTGACCCAAAACACACTTTTTCCGAAGTTTATTATTATATTCTTTTTTCTTTATACTAAAAAGGTAGCATGTGAAACCTGACTACAGAAGTCATTATTTTAATGATGATATTATATTATGAATATATTGTTTTAGGTGATTTTATGCATTACAAATGCACTTTGGGCGACTTTCAACTCCTTTGACCTGTCTGATTTTCTCTTTTTAAACCTGCTTTTCCTTTTTTATATAATCTTACCCGTTTGACCCACTAGAGGTAAAACATGACCTAAATCGGCCCATTCATTTGTGAATGGATTGAAATCACCATAGCTCTTAATATGATTGATCTAAATGTACTCCTGCAGGGGATATGTATTTGCTGTTAGTGTCCACCGAGTTCAACTTCTTCTCCAAGTCCTTAGTGTAAAACGGTTTCATCATTCACAGCAACAACAGCAGCAGAACTCGGCTATTGCTCAAGAAGAATTAAGTCAATCTGAAATAGGTGAAATATGTGACTACTTTAGCCGTCGTGTTGCATCAGAACCTTATGATGCATCCCGTGTTGCATCATTCATCACTCTTCTCACATTACCAATTTCCGTGTTAAGAGAATTTTTAAAATTAATAGCATGGAAAAAAGGTTTAGCTCAGGCCCAAGGTGGTGATATTCCCCCAGCACAAAGGTCACGAATCGAATTATGTCTTGAAAATCATACAGGATTATATACAGATGGAAATTCAGACAATTCATCAGCATCAAAAAGCAATATTCACTACGACCGACCTCATAATGCTGTTGACTTTGGGTTGACCGTTGTTCTTGATCCTGCACACATACCTCACATAAACGCTGCTGGTGGTGCTGCGTGGTTGCCGTACTGTGTTTCCGTGAGGTTGAGGTACTCGTTTGGTGAAAACCCAAATGTGTGTTTTCTGGGAATGGAAGGTAGCCATGGCGGGCGGTCATGCTGGCTGAGGGTGGAAGACTGGGAATACTGTAAGCAGAGAGTGATTCGGACAGTGGATATGAATGGGTCTTCTTCAGGTGGAGATGTGAATCAAGGAAGATTGAGAATAGTGGCTGATAACGTGCAAAGAGCATTACATGTATGCCTTCAAGGGTTGCGGACTGGCGGCAGCAGTGTTGGTGTTACTGGAGCCAACGGGACATGACTTGTGGTTTCTTATACATGAATATAGGCGTTGAGAGTTGGTGGGTTTGTATTAGTGTTGTGTTTGGGGGATGGTTACATTTACTGTTAGGTCAAATTAATTAGGCTAAAGTTTTCCCTTTGTATAGGAACTGTTTGTTTTATTTTGCATATGTATAAACATTTTGTCTTGTTCACCGTTATGAACAATAACGAATAGTAATTTCAGTGCATCGATATTTAGATATATGGTGAAATGGTATGGTTGGAGGTTTGATAATGCGTAAATTTTAGTTTGCGTTTTTTATCCCAGCGGCGTAAATATTACGAAAATACCATTTACCACGATGTTATTTTTCCTCTTTCAGTGACACACTCCTGTTCTTCACCTGAATTTGTTGACACTGATGGGAGGGAAGTAGTGGTACCGAGCCAAAACCTATCCAGAGTCTGGACGAGATGAGCATTTCTTACAGCCTAAGAAGGGCAATTGTGGGAAGGCGATAGTCAGCATAATGCCCCTCTCATACTCAAAGCTTGGCGTGATCCCAATGAGGTTGCAAGTTGATGGTCGGCGTGATGCTTCCAACGTGAATGCCGTCACGTTGTCTTCTTTGTTTGTCAGGTTTATATTAGAAGAGGTGATGTGATGGTATGCTGCTTAAGTAGTAACCATGAAGTACAAATGGACGTGATGAAGGAACATAAACGAATAATAAAAATAAGATAAAAGAAGAAAGAAGAAAAATGAGTATTATTAAATCAAATGATAGTGGCTTTAATTGACGAGTGAAGTAAGTTGATGATAGTGGTGTGGGAATGAGAAAAAGTAGAGGTTGATAAAATGGTTGACCCTTGAAGTAGAATACTACTAAATATTCTGCTCTTTAATTAACTTTTTAATATATATGAAAAAAAGTAGAATAACACTTATCTGCAATTGAAAAAGTTTTGTTTATCTACAGTTGAAAAAGTTTTTATGGGGTTGTCTCTCTCTGTATATAAGCACCCATATGCATGGTATTTAGTATTATGTTATAAAATATTTATACCTTTTAAATTCTTAAATTTTAAGTATTTTAAAGTTACTAAACTACTATGCTAGCAAACATAAATATGCGTATGTATTAAAAAAGGTTTTTACTTAAATGGGGAATCCGATATCTGAATCTGATTTTAAGGTGGTAAACTAAGGGGTGTTTAAAAAAACCAAAAAAGTGATCTGACCGGTATGATCTGAAATTGAAAAAACGATAACCGAGTAACTCATGACCTGAAAACCCAAAACTAAGGGTACCCACTAAATCATGGATCAGGTTTGGTTATCTAATTAACTACCTCCGCCAAGAAAAACTTATATTAATTCATAATAATAAACTAGCATGGTACCCGCGCAATGCGGCGGTATCAAAATAATTTTTACTCGATAATTCGTCCATTTTCGGTATTCATGTAATACGACCATAATGAATAATTTTCCTTTGATAACATGTCTATTTTCTTTATTTTTCTGTTCTTAATTAACTTTTTTATTATTTTTAAAATAAATTTTGAGAACGATAAAATAAGAAAAAAGTTCTCTACTTATACAATAGGGTGAATTACATTAAAATATAGAGCGTAAATTAGTAAACTATTGATTATGTTAGCTATTTAAAAAAATTAAAAATATATATTTATAAATTCTGATTATAGGTTATTTTATGAGTTCTACTTATACACATTTTCTAATAATTACGTTAAAATATTGATTACATGATAGAATTTTTAAAAAGAAATGTTTGGTTATGAAAATATTTTTAAATAATTAAGTTAATTTGTTTTGACTTGATTTTTTTTAAATATAGAAGGTTTAGTTATTAAAATGGAATATAATAATCTTATTAACTCTATTTAATTGTTACTTTATTTAATAGTTTCCATTTAGTATATATGAGGGGTAATTTAGTAATTTTAAAACACTTAAAATTTAATAGTTTAAGCAAAACACTTAAGTGCTTTATAATACAGTATATATATTTTATTACAGAATTTGTAAGGAAGTTTGAAAGATTATGTATTTCATCATTGTAAACTTAGGTTGTGATGGTTCATTCATTATTTGTTATTTTCAAAAAAAGTCTTATAATATTAATGACAATAGTAGCCAAAGGAACAAAATTAAATGAGAAATTCAAGGCCAAAAAGTTCACGATCGTCGTGCGTTGCAACATGGTAAAACCTTTGATATTTGCATTTGTGTTTCACGCATAAAACTTTTTGCTAAGACATGGAACTTTCAACTCTTTTTTACTAAGACATATTTTTATGACTTTTAATCTGTTATTTAAATTTAATCAGCTAATAAAATGGATATCATTTCAATACATGTTAAAACCTAATTAATATAATAAATTTATATAAAGGAGTGAAAAATAATGCGAACTCGAACCTGGGCTTCCTCATATATATTGTTATAAATTCTTATTTAAAAGGACTTTAAATTGTATAAATGAGAATGTAATTGACTAAAATATTTTATTCTTTATTAAAAAAAGAAAAAAGAAATATTAATCTTTGACTAAAAAAAGGGTGTATAAATTTACAATTGTAAAAATAGAAGATTCAAAAGGAAGAACAAAAATAATATGATTTTTATAAATGATAATTCAAAAAAATAAATATTTAAATAAAAGTATAGAGAATCAAAAATAAAAGAAAGAAAATCAAGAGAGCAAGAATTGAACTCAAACCATATGCGTGAAAGTAAGTAATTTAACCATTTGGGTAAAAGCATACTTGTGTTTAATGTATCAAATAAAATATTTATTACAAATTTGTTTTTTATTCTTTATTTAAAAAAAAGAAAAAAGAAATATTAATCTTTAACTAAAACAAAAAAAAAGTTGTATAAATTTATAATTATAAAATAGAAGATTTAAAAGGAAGAACAAAAATTATGATTTTTATAAATGACAATTCAAAAAAATAAATATTAAAATAAAAGAATAAAGAATCAAAAATAAAAGAAAGAAAATTAAGGGAGCAAGAATTGAACTCAGGCCATATGTGTGAAAGTAAGTAATTTAATCATTAGGTAACACCATACTTATGTTTAATGTACCAAATAAAATATATATTATAAAAAAAATTTTCCGTTCAAATTGTATGGTAGTATAACAAGCTTACGTAAACACCTACATTTGATATTAACTTACCTTTTTTCGTCCGTCGACGAGGCTGTATTATAAGTTATTCTTTAAATAATTATATTATGTATTAACACATACAATATAAAGGTTAAAGTATAGTTACTATCCTAAACTTGGTCAAATGGAAAGTATTAATGTGTATTATAGTACTCTGAATTTGGTAACTCGGTCACTTTAGTATCCGGACTCACTAAAACTAGGTCATTTTAGTACCCCTAACTCACCGAGTCAGGTACTAAATGACCAAGTTACAAAGTTCAAGGTATTATACTAGGGTGTGTTCAGCTTTTTGGATATTACTGGAACCGGTAACCTTTTTTTTTGAAAAGAAAACGCTAAAAGTCTTGTTCGGATGAAAAAATTAGAAGTTTTTTTTAAATAAAAAGCTCTAAAACAAAAAGCTTCTTGAAGTAGCTTTTAAAATTACCTGAAAGCTTTTTATATATAAAATTACCTAAAATCTTTAATTGTTTTACAATTACTCATATTTTTTTATTTGTCTTTTTTTATCATTTTACATTATTCAGCTGCGGCTACCAACTATTTTACCAAACACACATAGAAATAAAAGATCCAACTTTCAACTACAGCTAACAGCTATTTACGCTAAAAACACCCTACCCCTTTAATACTTTAAAAGTTTAAAGCATAGTTATCAAAATCGCTGATCGTAGGATCGTACGATCCTACGATCCCACCTACAAAAAACATGCCGGATCGTACTTAGGATCGTAAATAGGTAGGATCGTACTCAGGATCGTAAGATCGTAGGATCGTTATGCGATCCT
>JAUEJL010119870.1:0-11922 GCA_032274825.1 Drosophyllum lusitanicum | reverse complement strand
CGTGGTACTTAATTTGTGACTGAGTTAATATCTGCAATACTACTTGCAAAGTCTAAAAACTGTACTCCTGCTCCACACACATAGAAGATGATAGAAGAAGGACCACCATCTGATTACAAAGTCTATTCACAAACTCAAAAATTGACAACTTCAGATTATCTTATACTACAGATAAAAGAAAAAGAGAAGAGGGGAGGGGGGGGGGTACTTAATTTGTAAATGAGTACATATTAACTTATAAGATTTAATAAGAATCAATTTGTTTTGTTTTTTCCTTTATTATCTTTTTTGGTTAAACCAAATTCCCTAAATCAGGTCAAACAAGTCAAAATAACATGAACAACCTACCAAAGTTTCTCCAAGTGAAGTGGTAAATAAACAAAGAACAGCTTGTTAATATCTATATCAAACTACTCTTTTCTTCCCAGTGAAACCAGTTCAAAAGCAGAGGAAGTATGAAGGTATAACTTTAGTCTCTCCACACAAGATTTAAAAAACAGTTATTCAGTACTGTAATTAAAATTTTCTTCACAAACATTTTTTGCATAAGTCTCCTAACATCTTTTCATCCCAGTGGCAACACCAAACACCAATACCCAGCTGGGGTAGAACCCATTAATGAAGAATGATCAATCACATACACCTTCATACATGAAAATGATGAACAAGTCCTGTTGCTTACTCAATTTTAAATTAAACTTGTTCCAATAATTCAATTAAATTAATAACAACCAAACGTCCTCCAATTAATACACATCTACACACTCACGAAATCCAATGAAACGGCTGAATACCTCACCAAACAATCTCAATTCATTATTCTCAACAGCAAAAAAAAGCGAAAATGCATTTAGTTCATGGAATGAAATAGAGACCTCACTATGAAACAAACACACGAAAATGCACACATACTAATAATATATTTCCTCTGTGTAAAACAGAAATAAAGGAGAGAATGAAAGAGCATGCCTGAAAGCAAGCAACCGCCGTGTAAAGCCATAGATTCTTCATTACGGTGCTATCACCGCTGTACTTTTTTAAATCACCGACGAGCGGCGGTAAAGGAACTCCGGCGATCGGGGGGGTTGGGAGTTGGGGCTTTGTCTTGGAAGACCGAGAGAGAATTTAAGGAATTTATAGCACTGAATTTAAGTAAAAAGCAGCTGACTCTCAGTGGAATTTAAAAATGAGTTTTTAGTGTCGTGGTGAGGGGTATTTATGTCAATTTACACAAGGTCGATTGTGAAATTACAAAAGTATCCTTGCTTTCGGTTAATTTGCGAATTATCTGTATATTTGTTAGCGTAATGATACTTACGGGGTACGGCCTTACGGGAGTATCCAAACACCCAGGTTACGCCTTTTTACACTTCCGATTATTTTAAGCGTAAGCCAAACACCCCTAAATCTTCTTACTTCGTTTTCGTAACGATAAAATTATGACCGCGAGTCATGTCGAGTTTAAAAGTGTAGAGTCGAGTACGATAGTGTTTGTTAGATCATCGAGCTCGAACTTAAAAATAAAGACCTGATAGAGTTCGAGTCCTGTTTTAAGTTTTGAGTTTTGTAATCAACTTTATTAATGTAAAAACTTCTTAGTAACCATATAAAGAAATGTTAATGAAAAATCATAAAAATATAATTATCCAACATGGTCAAGTTCTCACAAGATATGCAAGATAAAGACACCTCCTCATTTTTCTCTTTACATAGATATAAACGGAAGATGTTCCCTGATCAGGTTATCTGAAAGACATCGAGTAATGTAACTTCTACATTTTTAGTAAAATATTTCAACTACAACATCCAAATGTGTGTCATTATGTGAAAATTTTGAGGCATAATTATCATATTTGCTACTTCTACCAAGAATATGAACATGTTACTAATAACAAATACAACTAAACACATGAAAACCAGTTAACCATGGTTCATGAGAGTGGTGGTGGTAGGTTAGGCAAGGGCTTTTTAGTAGTTTCACAAATAAGGTTGTTGTGGTAGTGGACAATTGGACATTTAGTATAAACAGACTTTCTATTACAAGTGTGATCAAGAGGACTGGCCAAACATGGCATGTGTATTTCAAATGTTAAATAAATTTTTCCATTTTTTTTTTATCTATTTAACTTACAAAGCAATATTAAGTTTCATAACTATATAAAAAAATATAAAAAAAATATATTTCCTCTTACTAAATATTACTTCTTGATCATTATCCTACTCATTAAATTGTGACATGTGAATCCAGTAATCCTTTTTTTATCATCTTGTCTATTAATTTTAACACTTATTTTAATCCAACGAGTAACGATATATAACACTTCTCATAAAAAAATATAAAAAATAGGTGTAAAAATAAATAACACGATGCTAAATTTTTATAAATATTATGATATGTTAAATTTCGTTTCCATAGATTTTCGTTTCAAACAAAATCTTAAAAATTTAATTTAGTTTACGGAAATAAAAAGTTTTGTACTTTTTATTACGATAAATAATACAATATTTGAACTAATATATAGTTTGATAACTAAAAATTACTTGTAAAATATAGTGTGTGTAATATCTATAAAAAACAAAATAAAAGAAGGGAAAATGATCCATAACGTTAACGTTAACTAACTTAGGTGATCTTATACTCACAAACCATTTTAATGAGTAATTATAAAAATGACTAAACTGCCCTTATTAAAATGGTTTGTGAGTGTAACATTACCTAAGTTAGATGACTAAACTATCATTCATTAAAATGGTATGTGAGTGTAACATCAACTACGTTAGAATGTTAATATTACAGATCATTTTCCCATAAAAGAAACCCTATATCGAACTAAAACTATTTACTTATTATTATATAAAAACAATTTTTTTAAGAAATTAGTTATAGGGAGTTGTCTTTTATAAAAAAATATTAATCTCAATTCCATTACGAAACTCCATTTTACCACAATTGGAGGACCAAAACAACGTGAAAATGTCATGTTATGAAAAGCATGAGTTTAGGTACGCGTTTTAGTGTAGTGCACCGTTCATTCTAGCATGACCCTCATTTTTTTAATTACTAGCTATTTTCTATTTTATATATAATATATTTATAGAAAAATAAAAACTAACTATTATTTCTCTACTTTATAATAGTGTATAAATATCTATCCGGAAATTTCATTTAAACAGTAGAACATACACCCTAACATATTTCTAATTCTACATCTTTGTCCATTACAATCTTACGAAGCATGAAATGTTGAATTAGAATACGGATATTTGATACTCTTCAAAAGAATATTGCAATAACGAAAATATCACGTGAGTAAGACATGGCACTGAAAGATAGGCACCACGAATGACCCATTTAGGGGCGGAGCTTTGTGTAGATGAGAGGGTTCGGTTTGTTTAATATATTGCCCTTATGTATGGGTTACAACGAAATTTAAATAATGAGATAATCTTACAAGGATCAACTTTGAAATCTAGACACAAATCCAAAGTCCGGATTTCAGGATAATATAGAGAATTCGAATTCCCAAATCTCCGATTGTTTTTCTCCTGTCAAAACATAAAGACATTGGCAAATTTATGGAGGTTACTGGAAGTTTTGGTATATCCGATTTCCTTCGACCCCACTAGGGGCTGCCCTAGGACCCCGCAAGGTGGCGTTTCCCCTTTGACCTCTGCTATTTTGGCCATATTAAGTATAAAATATTTTATATAAGTGTGCACTCTGCACCTCCCAACTTGTATAAAGTTGAAGTTTGACCTCTATTGTTAATATGTAAATTCCATTACACTAAAACGATTTATTAACAGTAAAATCAATAACATGGTTAAACCCTCTTGATAAAAAATTGTAGGATAATAGTGTTGTTAGTAGTATAATTAGTTAAAATTTTATTTATAAACCTATTGATTTTGTTTACAAATGTTATTAATTTTAACTATAAACCCCGTAAAAGAAAGTTTTAGCTCCGCCTTTAAAGAGCACCAAATAGATAGTTGTGATGAAAATTGAGCCCTAACTAATACTATAAATAGAAGGCTAAATCTCATTCCACGGGTTGTTTATTTTTCTAAAAGAAATTCTTTCATTCTATGAAAATTTGAAATTTATTTTTTCATTTTACTAATTTTTTTTAACAATAAACACATGCGTCTACTTAATCTACACTTTATTTTCTTAATAGGACTTAAACACTTAATCTCTAAAAAGAAGGTTGGTACCATTAAGTCACGGTCACTTTGATTTTGTATGTTAGTAAGATGCATTCATGCATTCTAGTTGAAGGTCCGGTTTTAGGAAATACAAGTGAGACTCCCTCATTGGTTGGAACGAAAACTGTTAAAAGAGGGTAAAATTATCAACTGTGCTTGGTGATTCTAGTGACGTAATGAAGTTATGTGAATTTAGTGGTTTAAAGACATTTGACGACTTTAGATTTTAATTTGATAAAAATTGAGTATTTTTAACGAAAACTTTCTTAGAACAATAATTTTGTAAGAAATTGTTTGAAATAATGATTTTTATTTAAAAAATAATTCAAAATTATGCATTTTTTCTAGAAAAAAAAAACTCTACCTGAGAAACTTGTTAATTCAGTAACAACAAAAAAAAAAATAATAAATAACATTGGATAGATGATGAAGGATGAAGTGTGAAGTGTGGATGGTGGTGGCCACTTTAGTTTGTGATAAGATTTGGATGCAATAATATGTTGTACTATGAAATTGACTCAACTGCTGAGGTGTTTGACAAATACCCTCTTAACATTCTCACTTTCACACTTGTACATTTATTATATTAAATTTTAAAAATGTAACATGTAAATACATTTAATATTTTTTAACAGCTAAACACGTATTTTTAATTTTATACGTGTTGTCTATCATCAAAACTAAAACTCACAACCTTAAAATTAAAACATTTTTTCAAAGTTCTATACCACTAGCTAGAGAAATACCTTTTGGTAAATACATACAATATTTGGTTGATAGGTAGATTAGATAACAAAACTATCTTAGAGTATTTGCAACCCTCACATCCATCACATTGTCACGTCAGCTTTTTCTTCAATCACTTAACTCACCACTCAGTCACGTATTGGTTACTTAATTTCTATCACACGAAATTTCAGGACCCACCTAATACCCACTAACCAATCAAATATATAAATAAATTATGAGTAAAAGTTAAATATATGTTGGTCCCACTTTTTTTCACGACACAGGGTGTTAAATATCACACAAAAGGTAAGAGAAAACATTTTTTTCATAAAGCATACGAAGTACGATTATAAAAATTAAAAAACTTGATAAAATCAAGTTTATTTATAATTCATAATACATAAAAACAATAAACTTTTAAATTATATTAAAAATGAATACAAAATGTGATAAATATTGTAGATGCTACTAATTTTGTAGATATATCTAGTAGATGTATCATATTTTTGTAGCTCTTAAATCAAGATTTTAAGATTTCAAATCTGTTATCTCTATTCTCACTGAAGATATGTTATCTTTTGATCTTGCCTCAAAGGAAACAATACGTGATTATTAATAATGCAATAAAATTCTTTTTTTAACAATAATGCAAATAAAAATCTAATAACAGAAGTAATAATAGACATTTAAACACAATAATTATTATATGAAATGACACCTTATTTTTTGTGATACATAATTGAAAATCAAGTATAATAGTTGCCCAAATTAGAATTAGGAAACATATATAATTATCAAAGTGATCTGTTACATTCAGATTGGTCATATGTTACTTTCATTGTGTAATTTCACAAATCCCTTTTTGTAGTCTGAGAGACAAAAACACCCAAACAAAAACATGAAGCTTGGTGAACCATTAGAGGGGCAAACTATTGTTGTTAGCAATTTTAGTATAATATACAATGGACTAAGTTAAATTTGGTGAACGAGTCGAATAGTGCAAGGTGTATATGTTTAAGACTTAACCGATGTGTTAAACCTAAATTAATGGGGGTCAAGGGGGATGCTACTCTAGCGGGGTCTAAGAGGCAGCCCCGAAGCTTTTGCAGTTGAGTGATCAGTTTTAAAGCCGGGTGCTAATCTTTGGAGCCGACCGTTGAAACGAAAACCAACATATGTTGAAGTTGATTTAGCGCTCATAGTTTCAGCATATGCTTGTGTTGTTCAACATGTGCTAAAGTTATTGGTTCATTTTACAAAATTGTCACCAAATTGGTAGTTACCCGTTAAAACATATGTCCAAAGTTAGTTATAACTGTTTTTATCAGTTATAGACAACAGTCTTAGATATCTACAGATAAAATAAACCTACATGTATTTAAGATACACTACTTAATGGTTTATCTGTATTATTCCTAATCAAAATTCATGATACTCTCGTAAGAAAGGATATTTGATTCAGAAAGTTGATTTCATATACAATCTAGAAACCATCCCACCAACTGAACGTTTGATACCCTTTCTTTATGGGAGCTAATCTGTATATAACAAAATTTATTCATATACAATATGTACAAGTAGTTAACAACACATGATACAAATCAATAATACATCAAGTTATTGTGTATGAACAATTTTGTTGTGTACAGATCACTGCCGTTTCTTGATACTACTCAACAATTACAAGTTTACAACAATTGTTACAATTAAGTTTTAAGGCAAATATATAAGATATCCATGAGTTTAGGTCAATATAGAAAAATCAAAAGTGTGAAGGGTATAAAGTATAAATTATGTAAAGGCAGAAGACAAAAGGCTTTCGTCATGATTAACACTCATACGACGTTATTATTAGTCTTTCTAAGCCACGCCTCGATCATATAAAACTTGTCACTCCAACCCCTCACCCTACCGTTTTGTTTCAAAAAGGTCACCCCACAAAGATTCTTTCCCCAACAAGCTCTAATGTGTTAATAGTTTAAAGTGTAAACGGTGTCGCTTTCAACAAAAATTGGAATCTTAATTATAGTTTTTTCTTTTCTTTTTGAAATAAATAAAAATATCATGTAATATAAATTCTAGTAAAAATAAGTTCATTTTTCCACTAGGCAAGTAGTACAAAGAAGTTAAACACATTATTTCTTTAAATCTTATTAAGATAACGACTTTCATGATGTTTTATGTATAAGATAGGATTTAACACTATCAAACTCTATTTGGGTTAGTTCATATAGTTTTTTAATGACAAATAGGTATATCTGTTTAAGGTGTTTCTGTCATAACTTTTAAAAAATAATATATCTAGATCATTTAAGTACTAGTTGTCGTTATGAATTTCTTTCCTTAACATTGCGTTCCAAAGTAAAAATTAGGGTATAAAAGAAATGATTTAGGAAGAAAAATGAATTTTAATTGTGTTCCAAAGTTTTAAAAAAAAAGGATTTTGAAATGAAAATTCTCCCTTATTTTTTTTCAGATTTTCCTCCCGAAATTGAGAAGATTAAAAAAAAATAAAAAAACACTTCATATTTCACTTTCATTTCATCTCAGTTTAGCCGATTATAACATTTGATGCACATATTAAATAAATAAATTAATAATTTCAAGGTAATTATATTAACTTGAATGTTCATAATATCTTTGAGTATAGATGCTTAATGGTATAACATTTGAATTTTGTCTATTTATATTTCCCATGTCATTTTCAGTTAAGCAATTAAATGATCATTTGATACAAGTTAACTAATTAATATTAATCCAATTGGACATATAGAAGTCAGAAAATACCAATAGTCACTATCAACAGAAATTCAAAAAATATATATATAAACACTTTAAACAATGCTTACAAGATTTTATGACTTAAAAAATTCTATATGCATGTTGTACAATATTTGATGATTATATCTGGAACTTTTATAAATCTAAATTGATTTTTAGTGATGTGATGTATGTGTGTATAACTTGTATTGAAAACTGTAATTATTTATATAACATGCTTGGTATGTGAGAGAGAGTGGATCATAATAGTAGCACCTTTCTATATTTTAGGATGCTACTATTTGGACCTCCTCTGTCTCACATACTAGACATATTATATCAATTAGTTATAGTTCAGGTCATACATTTACATACATCATATCACAGGGGGTTAATTTAGATTTACAAAAGGTAAAAATGCTTTGAAATTTATGTATATGTATAGTCATTTTTCAAATTTATGAATTTAATTATGGTAAAAGAAAAAACATGCAAAATCCGATAATGATTTTATTCCCCTTGAACAATCAACTAAAGGAAATAAAAGTTCACGTTTTCAGTCCCTGACTTTTGGATGAATAACAGCTTCTACCCTCATAGTCTTGAGAAATTACTAGTCTTTCTTTATTTGCACTCGTTTTTCAGGTTCATGTTCAAACGTAACATGTCGACACCAAAAGCATGAAGATGGCCCAGGAATATAGTCAATCATCCGGTCATATATAATTTCAAATGCATATTTTGTGGTTTCAAATGTGTGAGTAGTAAAAATTTAAACCGACAATTTAATAAATCGCCTATGAACCATTGGTGAAAAATTCGTCTGTGTCTATATATTTATTAAACAAGTGAACATAAACACGACTATATGTTCATTTAAATAAATGAATAAACACGAATATATGTTTTCCTTGTATTGTTATGTTTGCCAATGTTTGGTAGTATGTTCACCGAGGTTGACTAGTTTATTTGTATGTGTATGTTTGGTAATGTTCGAATATATTAGGTACCGTTTGTTTCGTAGAATTTGAAAGAATATAATTGATTTAAATTTCATCTAGCCCACCTATGGAATGAACTTTCCATTACTCTAGAGAATGTAACCATTCCAAGAAATAAGGTTCCATTCAAAAACAAATTTACCAAACGCAATATAACACAGAATTTGATTTCAATTCAATTCATTTGAATTTCGTGAAACAAACCGGACCTTACATGTATGGCAATTATAGTGCTAAAAATTTGTGTGCTTGTTAATGTTCATTTGTTGTGTTCGTTTTATCATTTAATATGAATAGACAAAAAAACAAGCTTATTTGCTTAACAAAATAGAACAAACATGCTGCGTTGGTGGCAATGACGGGTGGAGGCGGCTAGTGATGGTGATGGAGGGCAATGGTGGGTGGCAATGACAATAAGGTGAGTTGGTAGTGACGGTGGCTAGTGGTGGCAGCGGTGGAGGTGACGAGGAGTGGTGATGGTTGAAGGGGAGGGTTGTGGTTGTTATGTGAAAATTTAGCTTTTTCAATATTAAATGGGCAGATCTTGGATTAACCAACGTAGTGATCCAAGTAAATAGATCGACCTATTAAATCACTTATTCAGTCAATGAATCTGGTTTTTTCACCGGTTGAATCATATAATGGAGATTGTTAATGTATATAAACACGGAGATTGTTAATGTAAATTTTAAACATCTTTATTGTGACACTTTAAACATATAATAAATTCATATATTGATAATAAATCAAAAAACATTTATGAAAATTGGAAGATGAAGAAAGAAATTTGATATACTCACAGATTTGCGTCGATAGTTGTAAGTGGATGTTGGAATTAGGAAATGACATGGGATCCATGGGATTTGATCAAATAAATTGGTAACCCGTTTATACTTAAGATCCGAGCCCAACTCACAATTCAAGGTTTAAAGCTTTTAAAGTAAGAAACTCTTCATTCGTTAATCATTTTACGAAATAAAGGTGGATGATTAGTGTGAATTTTTTTTTGAAAAGAGGAATGATAATATCACAACCTTTTTCTTTTAATATATTAAAAATTAAAGAATTAAAGATTGTATTATTTCAAATTACAAAAACTGGAAAACGAAAAGCGGTAGGAAAAACATATCTAAACATGTTTTCTAATTTTCTAAAATAGAAAATGAAAATTCCATCATTTCTAACCAAACATGTTTTTTAAATTTTTTACAGAAAATTGAAAATGAAAACTCCACCCTTTTTCTAGAAAAATTTTCTAAGAAAACTAAAAATAATTTTCCACAACTAAACGCAACCTAAGGTATTAGAAAGGTATACCTTCATGGTTACAAGTTGTAGTCTCGCTTAGGACTGTAAAGTTGGTTGTATACAATGATAACTAAGACAAAGTTTATAGTATTTTCATGCAATTTACCCTTTAATAAATTAACTATTGGTGAAAAATTCGCTTGTGTCTATATATTTATTAAACAAGTGAATATAAACACGAATATATGTTCGATTAAATAAAGGAATAAACACAAATATATATCTTCCTTGTAAAGTTATGTTTGTGAATGTTTGGTAGTATGTTTATTGAAGTTGATTAGTTTATTTGTATGTGTATGTTTGGTAATGTTCGAATTTGTTACGTATATACCGAAAATTTTTAGTGCTAGATATTTATCTTTAAATGAAAGGACACAAGTTAACATAAAGAAGAAATAATATTATATATATTTAAAAAATTGTATGCCTGTTCATGTTCATTTATCGTTTTATATTAATAGACAAACAAAATAGAACAAGCTTATTTGCTTAACAAAATAGAACAAACGGGCGGCGGCGATAGCAATGGTAGGTGGTGGTGGCGAGTGATGGAGGTGGCAAGTAACAATGACGATAGGGTGAGTGGGTAGTGACGATGGCCAATAGTGGTGGTAGTAGAGGAGGTGACGAGGAGTGGTGGTGGTTGAAGGGGATGGTAGTGGTTGTTATGTGAAAATTTAGTTGTTTGAGATTAAATGGGTAGATCTTTGATTAACCCAGTGATCCAAGTAAATAGATTAACCTATTAGATCACTTATTGAGTCGATAAATATAGTTTTTTCATCAGTTGAATCATATAATGGAGCTGGTCATGTCGGATTTGGGTTAAGACCTACCCAATTAACATCCCTATACGAGTGTATCCCGAGTAGATGTATAATTATTTATATCTTACCTTGTCATATCTCGCTCATTATAAAGTGCATAATATTTTTTGTTGTTCTTGATATTTTTTAAATTTAATTGTTTAAAAAAAACCGCGTTTAGAAAAGTTGATATGTTTCAGCACTTAGATACACAATTCCACTTTATACTTTTACTTTCTTGCAATTTTTAGTTTTGAAGATATATCAAATCATGATTATACACTAACATAACATGAAGAAATTAACTATCTCTATCTTCTAAAAATTTAATATTGCTTGTAACACAAAGATACTAAGGTAATAGAAAGGTATTCCTTCATGTCTACAAGTTATAGTCTCGCTTAGGGTTGTAAACGAACAACGTTCATGAATCATTCGTAAAATAGTTTGGCGGAAAGTTCATTTATGTTCGTTTGTTTAATAAATGAATGAACATGAACAAGAATTTTCATTCGTTTAAGTAACTAAACGAACACGAACAGAGCCCTCGTTCATTTATTTATGTTTGTGAATGTCCGGTTATCCTTTTGTTTATGTTTGTTTATATATATATATAACTATGGGAGATTGAGAGGTTTAAATAAGATATGATATTAGGCGAGAATGAGAGACTTAATCATGACTCTTCATTTGATTTGATCGAATGGTCTACATTTATCCCTTCTTGTATTCATTACCTAACCATGAATTACGATGACCATTAATTGCAACGGGCGAATTGGGACTGTTATAACAAATAGACCAAATCTAATTGATGACTATGATTTGTTCTCCCATTCTCACCTAAATATTCATTCGAACAATAACCCTCCCCTATATATGTATGTATATATATATGTATATATATATATATATATATATATTATGTGTGTGTGTGTTTGTGTGTTTATATATAGTGTTTATTTGTGTTTAATAATGTTTTATTTGTATCTATAACTATATATAAAAGGCTTACCTTTTTTCTATTTATGCCTATTAAATCAATCTCTATCAACCAATCAAAACATCTAATTTCACAATTCTCTAATTTTACAAAACAATTTTAGAAA
>JAUEJL010119848.1:0-11924 GCA_032274825.1 Drosophyllum lusitanicum | reverse complement strand
TTTTTTATAAGCTAGTTTTTTCCGGCTTATTTTAAGACTTTTGAGCTTATTATGAGTTAGAAGAAGAAAATAAGCCGGACTCATGAAAAATAAACTTGAAAAAACTAGCTTATGAAAAATAAGCCCGGAAAAAAAGTCGTTCATAAGCTAAAACAAACACCCCCAAAATAATAATATTATCCTCTACTATTAACTTAATCTTACCTCCATGGGATTGGTACGGTGGTGGTTGTATTATTTAAAACTCGATGATTGCGATGCTTTGGTTCCATAAACGATATAATTTAATATACTGATAAACATAAAGTATTAGTTATCCTAAAGTAGAAAGTACTTATATTCACCCGTAAATTAAGAAATTGCCTTTTTTTTTGCTCCTAGTACTGCAAATTGGATCTAGATTGATGATGACAGTGATATTTTAAGAACAAAGAAAGTGATGAAGTCCTGCCAGATCTCGGATCACAACCAGGATCAAAGCACACACAAAAATCAGTTGAAACAAAATCAGCTCTTTCGGTTTCACTCTGTGTGTGTAACAAGAACAATACATAAACAGAGCTTCGCTTGATTCTAATATTTTTTTTTCTTTTTTTCCCTGAATAAACAGGGATTGCTAAAATGGCGATCGAGCGACGTTTAAAATAATTAAAAATGAATTTATACATACTGAATTCAACGATATTGCTAAAATGGTGATGCGTAGAACGATCAAAACTATTTAAAAACCAAATTAACACACAGATCCGGTTTATCCGTCTATAAGTTAATCAAACGTCACAAATTCGAAGGGAACAGATGAAACAGGGTTATATATGTTAAGTGAAAACAAAGATTAACCTTCAATGGCGGAAATGGGAGGAGAAACCATTGTCGAATCGTCACACACCATCCGAATCCTCCTCGAAAAGCCTCAATACAGATGATTTCCACACAATGTCCGGCGAAGGAATAGAGATGAAATCGGGAGGAAAAGTGATGGGGAAATTTTGAACCCTAACGGTAGAATGGGAGATACTATATAGGGAGAGGAAAGATTATTTGGGGTAGAAGAGATCAACGGTCGACATCGGACGGTCAGCGGAGATTGTTAGGCGAGCGCGTAATGTAATGTAGCAGATAACTCCTCCCCTCTGCAATCTGCCTGTACCCCTTACAACCTTCCCACCCACGCACATATTAACAACAGCACATAGGTTCGTTTTATTCTACATTTAAACATTTAGTTATAATTTTAATATCAAAGTAAATGTTGTAAATGTTTTATAGGGTTCTAAAAAATGCGTTATAGTAGCGTTAAGGCGTAAGGCGTGACTCTGATGTTAAGAAATAACCCTTGACGGTGGGGTTAGGCGTGGCGTAAGATAAGGCGTGCCTTTACGTGTCAAATGGCGAGTTTTTTAAGACGTGATGCGCAGAAATTATTATTTTTTAAAAAAATTGATTTTTTTATATACATTTTCCAATCGTGTGTATTGAACTTCTATAAATTTGTATATGTTACTTTACTCCTAATTTGTGCAACTTTGTATAATTTGTATATTAATAATGATAAATTGAATATAAATATTTATAAAATATATACAAAATTGCCGCCTTAAAAAACGCCATGGCTCCTAAAGCTTGAGGCTTGACCTCGCCGCCACGCCACGCCTTACGTTTTTTAGAACCTTGATTTACACAATCAAAACTTAACTATTTTCAACTAACCCAACAGATTACACACTTGTACCCACTTCAGTGTACCCATACATGCACGTTTTATTCTAATTGGTACATAACAAATCCCAAGTTCAAAGGATTTTAAAATCCCACATTCATAGGATTTTAGTTCCAAATCCTTCCTCCTTGATGTTCAACCAAGTAGATTTATTATGTATAAAACAACTATTTCTATCATTTTATGTAATTTAAACTATATGTTAGTTCATAAAATATCACAATTGTTATATTCATTACGCGAAGAAATTGAAGAGTTGTTTCATATCAATATATTTCTTTTGATTATATTTACAAAATAGTTAAAAACATATAAAAAGAATACTATGTATAACTTCATTTGCTATAGAATAAGGTGTTTACTGAAAATATATTATTATTTACATTATAGTAGAAGGGTGTGCAAAGAAACAAAGGAAAATAAGTAAACTCTCTGTGAATAACATGTCTCTTTTAATATTTGAGTGGAAAAATGAGAACTTATGCCAACAGAAAAGTCCAAAGATACAAAAAAAATGACTCAATTCTGTCCTTTTTTGGGCAGATGTCCACACGTACTTAAAAAGTGTGGAGAACTAAGAACATGTGGAGTGTGGACAATTTACATCCAATCTTTATGCTTTAAAATGTGAAAAACTCAATAAAATTTTACATTGAAAGTGTGGAGAAATTGCTCAAACCCTCATGCTTTCTGGGGGATGTTAGATCTCAACCTTTCAATTCTCCAAGCTTTTAAGTTTTCATTCTTGAAATTAATATATAATCTAGGCACTAATAAATGTTATATCTTTCTTATTTATTATTATTTCTATACAGTTATAAGAGTGTGGAGTCTTTGTTGTATAGATTTTTATGCACTTGTAATTTTAACAAAAACACGTACATGATTTCAGATATTTTTTTGTAGCGTCTTTAACCGAGGAAGATGTAAAAATGTACACATGGTGATTGCCACAAGGAATTTTGAGATTGACACAAGCTTGGGTGTTGGAATATTTGGAAATGTTCACAAAGGTTGGGTTGATAGCATGACTCATTCCCCCTGTGAGGATAGCACTGGATCGCCCATTGCAGTTAAGAGACGACATTGCTATGAACTTGTAGTTCCTGAAAAGGTCGAGTAAATTATTAAGTGTCTAGTATTTTACCATTTCTAGTTCAATGTAACGTCATCCCATGAAACTTCATGACTTTTGAATGCAGTTTGATCTGGAAATGTTGAAAGAATTTCGACATCACAACCTTATTAAACTTCGAAGGACACTACCTGGAAGGGAGACAACTCTTACTTTTCTATGAATTTATGCGTAAAGGAAACTTTGAGGATTGCCTTCATAGAGGTAAGCACCATATATAACAATAGACACAAATCTAGTCTTAAAAGTAATGCAAATATAACTAAAGAAAATTTAATTTTCATGGGTTGTAGGAGTTGTAGCACATTACGAAGGTAAAAATAGCTGTGGAAATCGCTTGAGGGATTTTTTTTTGAAAGACACAAGGAGTGAAAATTATGTGGCAAGAATATAGTGTCGCCTTGACAAACATAAGATATATAAGATATAGTATTAAATTTTGTTGGGGGATGATTTGTACACAACACCTTTTCGCCATACACAACAAAAAGTGTGTGATTGGACCATAATGCCCCTAACTATGTGGATAATATTATTTGATAGTGGTTTGTAGGGGTATAAAAGTCACGATTGTTGTGTATGACAAATTGGTGTAGTGTACAAATCATCTCCCAATTTTTTTGGATCATAATCTAGTATTCCTTGTTTCCTCTTCGTTGAGAGCCATATATATAGAAACCAGCCTGCAGACTTAACAATTTTCCATTTAAGATATTTAACTTTCTTTCCTCACAACTAAAGGTACTATATATAATTTGTTTAAAATTACTTTTTTAACCTTTCAAGTATGTAACGATTCTAGTCAATAGGTAACGCCATCATGTGACACACCACCTCATCACCATATTTTAAATGGAAATTAGACATAACTTGTACACATGTTTGTTCAACACCTCTTACTTGTTTCACTCAAATGTGATTCCACAGAAGGAGCTTCTTTGTGGATTTCCTAGTTCACCAGAATATCATTTGTTTCTAGAAGTTTGAGAGTTAGATAAAAGTCTTATGTTCCATAAATCAAGATTTATCTTTGGCCATATAATAGCTAAGAAGCCAAACTCTGAGCCAATTCTTTCCCCAAATTATTTACTTATTATTGATTTGCTAGAATATCTAGGAAACCATACTGAGGGGTAGAATGCTTGCTGGTCGTCCAATGTCATCCGAATATCCGATGATTTGCTAGAATATCTAAGAAACCATACTGAGGGGTAGAATGCTTGCTGTTCGTCCAATGTCCAAATATCCGATGTTGATTCACATTCACTAGGCTGCACAGTGCACACACCCGAACATGTTATTTCTAGGTTAGCATGAGCAAGTTTTGACCACTTGAGGAAACCCAGGCATATGCCCTAGTGATTTCTTGTCTTTCATGAGTAGCATATACCAGTCCTCAACTGTAATTTCGATTACATTTTTAACACCACTTTTCTTTTTTTGTTTTTTTGTTTTTTTGTTTTTTTACTGTGTGCACCACATATAAACCTGCAGGATTTTTCGGCAAAGCATTCAAGTTCAGTTGACCTTAAAATATCGTTGCCATCGACGGTCTGGTAAGTTACTTTAAACTCTCTCCTCTATAAAAGAAAACTAGGAATTTTCCCTCCTTGTGGTGATGCTATTGCATAAATATGAAAAATGATCACTTTTGTTAGAGCCCTTTGTGCTATAGAGCAGCAGGTCATCAAATTCTTTGCTTTTCTTTTGTTTCGCGTAAAGTAGTGGATAATCATTCTATTTTATTTCGATTATATGAGATAAGAGCTATTTATAAAAATCCGTAAATGTTTATAAGTATGGGTTACAGGTTCATTGAGCTTATGAATTCTTAGTTATACGTATTTTTTTTAATAATTAAAATTTAAACATTATTATATTATCAAATAATTAAATTGAAGTGTTGTCTTGCAATGCGGATGAGTTAGGTCAAAATCGAAAAGAGACCAATGGAGGTGCAATATCTTAAACAACGGAGTAAATTGATGTTGGTTTAGTGCCTTCAAAGTCGCTGGTGGTGGTCATCATACCAGAGGCTATGCTGCGGCGGTCGAAGCGAGTTATGTGAGAGATTGATTTTGGAGATCTGGAATGATGAAAGAGGGAAAGAACAAAGATCAGGTAGTGAACCATGTGCACTTTGTGGGGATAGGAGAGAATTAATGTTTGGACAAGTTTACTCCTTTTAATTAAAATTTTTTATTTAAGACAACAAATAAAATGATTGGTCTACAATAGTTCTCTTAGGTATAAGCCAATAAAGTTGGTTCCGATCGAACTTTCCTTTCTCTTTCTCTCTATCTCCTTACACACACTGATACATACACAACAACAATAATACTCAATCCCGTAAAAGTGGTATGAGAGAGATAAGATGTCAATAGTTATAGCTTTACATGTAATTCCACTTTCCGAAAGGCCTACGGCTTAAAGGCGAAATGACAATATGTATATATTAGAAATTTATAAATATTATTTTCTTTTAAAGACTTGTTTTTTATTGGAGACAATGATTGCTTACGTAGACAACCCATGTTCAAGAAGCTTTAGTGTCTTGGTGTGAAAGGGACTTCTTAACCTTTTTATTACTTAAAAGGACAAAGGAAAGACTGCCTTTCGCAAGATCAGATATGAAATTGAATAACAAATATAACATTTACGTAAATATCGAAAATGATATGTCACGTATACTTTGATAAATAAATAAAAATTAATCAAATATTTAAAACATTTTTTAACAATAATAAAAATAAGCGAACAAAAGGGTCTATTGCTTAATGGTAATAAGGTGTGTAAGGTGTTTCTTCTTTGTAAAGGTTAAGGGTTTAAGTCTTATTTAAGACAAAGGTATAGAATTAAGATGAGTGTGTGAGTTTACTGTAAAATAATAATAAGGCATAAACGAATATATAATTGAAGGAACCATATCTAGGGTGTGTTTGACGGAAGTAGCCAGTAGTTGGAGTTGGAAGTTCTGGTGGCTGGAGCTGAATAGTGTAATATGACAAAAAAATGACAAATCATGTAAACCCAAGGAATTGTAAAACAATTAAAAGGGTATTTAGGTATTTTGTATATAAAAAAGCTTTCAACTAGTTTTAAAAGCTACTTTTAGAAGCTTTTTATTTTATAGCTTTTTGTTTAAAAATACTTTCAGCTTTTCCATCCGCACAAGATTTATAGTTTTTTCTTTCAAAACAAAAGGCTATCGGCTCTAAAAAACTGTGTACTGAAAACACACATCTATTACCAATATATTATCCGTATATAGCATGAAACGATTTAAATTTGAACGTAATTTCTAATTCAAAGTTCCAAATACTTTACTAGTGAACGTTTTTTTATGATTTTTTTTATATTCTGCAATATTATATCTACAAACGGATCAACATTTATAGTCTGTTCTCGAGTTTAAGAAGGAGATGAAAAGAACATAAAGCAAAGAAAACCTTTTTCCTTTCAAATTTTTTGAGGATAAGAATTGATGCAAAATAAGTCTAAACTTCCCATTCAAATCCCTTCATTTCTTCTCTTTTCTTTTGTTAAATGAAACCCTAGAACACAGATTTTCTGATTTTTCTTCCAAACCATTTTCTTTGCTTTGTTAAAAAAACTCGAGAACATGATGTTAGAGAAGGAGAACATAAATGATGTTTTTTTTCTCTTTTTACAAAAGACATTGTTACCTCATTAGTCTATTTTGACCATTATCCCTTGTTATCAGTTCATATAATCTGTTGGCATCTTATTATAAGATTCTCCAGCACATTTTAGTAAAAGAACTTATATGTTATGAAGCATTGAACTTGTGTTACTTTTAATTTGTCATTAGATTTTCATAAGATTGTGATGTTTAGAGGTGTTGATACTAGGTAGCGATTTGAGACACAGAGAGTCATATAATGTGTAACAGAAATAAGAGAAGGCGTGTGCCAGAGTGGCATGTGTGGTGGTTAGAGCGGAGAGGGAGAGGGATGATGGATGGTGGGAAATGACGGGAGGTTGTCGCATGTGACATATGGCAAAGATCTAAGATGGCAATGATGGTTGAGCTCTCTACAAATGATGGGTTGGACGTGGTAGTAGTAGAAAAGGCGGTATCTAGAACTAGACGGAGGCGCGGATTGAGGTTTTTTCCCTACTGAAACGAGTGAGGAAGGCAGTGGTTGCCGGTGGTTTTCTGCACGTAGCAGTGGTGGCTTCAACTATGATTGTGAGGGGCAAAGGGGGATTGGTTGAATAGCGAGGGAGTCTGTATGTGTGTGACCACAACTCATCACATCATACTTTCAATAGCTAACCCATCACTCCGTCCAAAGTTTGATCACTCATCACCTATAATTCACCAATCAAAAGGTTAAAAAAAGTAAGAATTATCACCACTATAGCACCCCCTTCCTTGCAATTACCCTCCCATCCTACCCCCATCGTTCACCAAACAAAAATATATATTTTGGGAAATATATACACCAATACATCAAATATTTTTGTTTCATTACATTTTTAACATATAACCTAGTCATTTTCTCTTTTTTTTTTCATTTTTCCGTTTGCCTTTATTATAAACTAGTTATAATGAGCTCGCGCTTTGCGCCGGGTTATAAAGTATGAAAGATTTATTACCGTAATTTGGCGTGTGTATAAGTAGTGTAGATCACATGTCTATTGATTATTGTATCTATAAGAATTAAGTTTGTAAGCTATGATCTAGATAAATTTTATTAAGGTTTCCTTCAAAATAGAGTTTTTACTCGTTGTTTGGGATGGTTTATCATGTATGACATGAAACTTTGTACTACTTGTCTTCTGTAGTGAAGTATTACGCAATTTGTGACGAACTTGAGGTTTAGAAATAGAACTAAGACGTATTTATGTTACTATTTTCATATATGATCAAAACAACATCGTTTGTACTTGACATTACATCGAATAGTTGGTGGGCAACATAGCAGTAGAAGACTTGCCGAAACACTAAAAAATAACAAAATATCATATGAAAATAAAGATTACATGTGTAAAAGGGGACGTATGAAAGGGAACCTTTGCAAACAGCTGATGACCTGTCGTATGAAAGACAACTTGGTGAGTATGTGTTTTAGAAAGTCAAAATTACCTAGTGAGGGAGAGACTTGCAGAGAAGAAAATGACAGATTTGTAGAAAAGAAAATAGAAAATAAAAATTCATCTAATATCGATAAACCTGTTGATGTATGTCAATGTGTCAAGAAAATGTACAAGGGTAAAAAAAGGAAGAAAATAGAAAGGATAAAGAAGCTATAAATTTGGAAAAGAGCGAGGCAAAAAAACATGATGTAGCAAAACCAAGTGTCGAACATGCGACAAAACATTTGAATGACAGTGACTTACTACTGCGCTATCTCGGTCATTTAATTCTTATACAGGGTTGAAACTATTTATTGAAGTCATAACTTTCTTTCCTGGAAATTGTATGGATTATAACGTATATATTTTGATACATTTTTAGACATTATTTTTTTCTAACTAAAAAATGTTGTTAACACGATATGGTGCTTCCTAAGACAATCATCAATTTTGTTCGGAGATACATGCTTGAGTCTTTCTTATGAATATGTCTAATCGTGAATTACATGATTTACCATCTTCATATTAACCGGAAGACCAGTTGATGAAAGACTCTTAATATGGATTACACAAAAAATTTCATAACATAATATACAAAAGTTGAAAACAAAAATTGTTGCTTATTTATATTACAAAAATATTTATAATGATTATTAATTATTAAAAATATTTTGCAGTCTTGTTGGGAATAGTTTACACACTTGGCTTTTAGCCAGCTCAAGTGGGCTAATGCCACTTGTCCTGTCACCAGTTACAGTTGGCAACCAACCTGGAATTTATTTATTGTTTGCTATTTTGCCCTTCAATATACGGCTTATGTTCAGTTTAACCCATCCTTTTCATAATTTATGGATTGACCTTTTAGAATTATTCTTTTACTAGTTTAGTCCCTAAAATTTAATTATTGTGTTCATTACTTCATTAATTCCTCTCACTTATATATATTAAGTCCTTAAAATTATTGTCTAAATTTGACTTATTTTTTATTTATATTGTGAATAAAATAATGTGATTTTTAGCAACAAATCTTTTTTACTGTTTAAGATAGTGAGGTATTTTGTTTCTGTTTGAATAAAATAACATAAAAATAAACTTATCTTGTATATTTTTGAATAATATAATATAAACTTTAACAATTGAATAAAAACTATTTCAATGAATAAACTTGAAAGAAGTTGGTTGGTTGATTGAACATAAAGTCATAAACCACTCAAGATATTAAAAATGAAAATTTTAAAATAAAATAAAATGGTCAATAGTTTATACGTTTCACGCAGTAAACATATGCATTGCATATATTTATTGAGAAAATTAACATTAATGTGAAATTTGTTAATAAAGTTATCTAATTTTTTAGTTTAAGAAAGAAGGATAAATTTTAATTTATAATAAATAAGAGTATAGTGACATGAATGATATACTGGTCACCTAGTAGGAAATTAAAAGTAATATGACAATCTATGTAGAAAGTTATGTAAGCAACATATTACTATCTCTACTGACACGACACACACGTCATACGAAATCAAACTATAACAATATAGATGAGAGAAAGAACCCACACACGAATGTGGAGTCCTGAACACAAACCGGCCTAGATACCTTTTTTTTGTTACAAACTGAATTTCACCATCCTTATTTGGCTTAAAAATGGACATTACTTTTATTGACAAATTTCGACATTTATTTTACCTTTCTTGACATTTTCCCTTATAAAACTAGAAGCATCATCAATCCATCTCATTCGACGGTCGGCTAACTCTCACAAAGACGTTTTTGGGTAGCTTACCCCTTTTATTTCTTTTCATATTTTGTACCCTGTTGTGTATGTTAAAAGAAACTTGAACATGTGAGAAAAACCTTCTTTTGGGCCGGTAGAGTTTGGAGTCTAATTTGATGGCTTGGGTTAAATGGGATACAGTATTGACCGGTCATGTGTTGAGGGGTTAAGTATTGATAGACTTCATGCTCTTAATAGAGCTCTTTTAATGAAGTGATGGTGTAGATTTAGAGTGGAAAACGATTCTTTATCGGTGAGGTTATTAAGAGTATTTATAGGGATAATAAGGGGACCTTGAGAGGATCGGGAGAAATTGTGGGTGGTGGAAGTGTATGGGGTAATATTATTAAGGTTGGAGTTGAGATTGAGAAGAAGTTAGGGCCTAGGGGTGTCTTTAAAGTCGATGTTTGTGAAAAAATTGGGTGATGGGTTGGATACTTTATTTTGGTTAGATCATTGGGTGGGAAGTGAGTCGTTGAGTGTTAAATTCCCTAGGTGTTAAGGAAAGAATCAAATATCCTCTCGCTAGCTAGTAACCAAAAAAGGTTTTTCTTATGAACTATTGTTGGCCATGTTTTTGCAAGAGGTCATATTCGCTTAACCAATGTTATTTGTTTAGTTATCGGTGTTTGTTTTTGTTAGTTTGGTCGAAATGATAGTTTGTATCTTGCATACTGTGAATGTTGTTTGTTTCGTTTCTTAATATGATATTCGCATTTCAAAATAACTTAATTGGTTATTTGCTATGTCGATACTAATTATCTTTTTTTATTAGAAGTTGAATTTTAGAATTCTTTTTTTCTTCTACAAACTGAACATTATCTTTATCGTTAAATTTTAACATTTATGTTTTTTTAACAATTTGCCTTAAAATTATTAGCAGGTGGAACTTTACTAGATTTAAGATTACTTATTTGATTATTAATTTAATTGGCTAAACATAAGGCAACATCATTGGTTTAAAAAGACATAATTATTATGGTTATTTGGCAAGAGCATAAATTTATAAAAGCAAATGTTCAATCATTTTCCATAAAATTATGGCATTATAAATTACTTACAATTTACGTTAAGGGAGGTGATTATACATAATACATTTTAAATCAAACATAGTAAATATATTTAATTCTATTATTTTATATTCTAAGGAGAGGTTAAGGGTTCTATTCTTATATATGTTTCAATCAGGAATGACCAAATGATGCTTGAAAAATGTCCATAAACATACCGTTTATGTCACGTACATATGAGTTAAAAGCTTGGCGTCCCCAAATATGTAACAACCAAAACCCCGTAGCACGATATTGTCTCATTTTGTTAACTGGCTCATGGTTTTGTTTCTGGCATGAAACACTCCACCTAAAAGACCTCATGCAAGAAGAGGTATGCACACCCTTATAAGACATGTTTCGTTCCACTCTCCAACCAATGTAGAACGGATGTTACAAAATAACTTAAACAAAGAACACCCTCCATTTAACTCGTTTAAAGTATAATACAAAGTTATACACATTAATACATATTATTTTTACATTATATAAAAAATATTTTTTACCAGCTAACAATTAGATACTTTTCATAAATATTTAAATCTTATAGTTAAAAAAAATAAATACGCTTAATGCATTTTTAAACCGTTTCATTTATATTAAAATACATATTTGAAGTATTAGTATACTCTTCTCGACTTTGTCAACGGATATGAATGATTAGGTAGAGTAATTATTAGAGTAAAGAATATTTGTATGTTTTTTGGACATAGTTAATTTTCTTATACTATCATTTTCTCCTCAATGAAATCAAATACCATTAGTCCATTATCTTATGAATATAATTATTTTTTGATTGATTTTATATGAATAAATAATACAGAACTCTTGTTAGATAAATTACAAAACACACACACACACACACATATATATATATATATATATATATATTCATTTGAGAACCGTTCCTATTGCAAGTATCGCGAATACCATTTGTAACCATCATTAATACTCGGTATTTTGGTCTTTTTTTTTTTTTTCAACTGTGGATTGCGTCCATGTGGACCGTTATTAAAGAGCGAGACTTTATTTTTTCAAAATACCCCTCGGTAATGCATCATTAATAAGCCGTCATTTTTATTAGCCAATGATTTATTTTAATCAAGGGCCAATATATATATATATATATATATATAT
>JAUEJL010119837.1:0-11925 GCA_032274825.1 Drosophyllum lusitanicum | reverse complement strand
AATTCACATTTAACTAGCCAATAACATATTTACTTTAAATACTTAACATATACTTTTAATTTAATTCTTTTAACTTAGTTCACGTACCAAATGGAGCGCACGAATAGGCCCGATTGAGGATGTTACAGTGGCGGAGGGGGAGATGGTGAAGGGAGACGACAGCAGAGGCGAAAAAGGGAGACGTGCCGCTGGAGACGGAGATGGGGAAGGGTGACGGTAGAGATGGGAAAAAGCAACGGTGGAGGTGGGGAAGGTTATGGCGATGGCCGATTAGGGCAGCAACGGAGATGGTGGCCGAAGGGAGATGACAACGGACGCGGAGACGGTGAAGGGTGATGATTACAGTGGTGTTAGAGGCCAACAATGGTGATGCCGGTGACGCTTATGGTGGTGACCGATTAGGGAAACGACGACTGTGAAAGTGAAGTGTCGGTTGATGTGGTGAAAGCGACAATGGATTGTTGGTTAGATAGGTTCTGATTTTGAAATCCACATATGAGAGATTTAGAAATATCACCATTTCCCTAAGGATTTTGAAATCGTGCTCTATAGAATTTGAAATCCATATTTCTTCCTTCTTATTTTCTACAAAACGTATGAAATCAAAGGATTTAAAATAAAAATACTGCAAAATTACTCGAAATCCCACAAACCAAACACATCCTAAGCCTTTAATTTTTATCACAACAAATATATATTTTAAAATAATAAACAAAATATAAGAATCACGCACCAGTCAGAAAGATAAAGTACAACATATTAAATATCCATAGGGTGATTACGTCCAACTAACTTAAATGTAGAAGCCGGTTCGGTAGTTCTATCGACCCGACCACATCTAGCCACGTCAAACGCATTGCACCATCACTCTCTTTATGTGAGTAGGTCCGCTCCACATGTGAAAACTTGCTACTTAATTTACTCTTTTTTTTATATAACAGAATACGTGTACATTTTAAGTCTACTTCTAAACTACACACCTGGACTAGAATCTATAATTATGAGAAACATATTTTTAACACCTTGGTATCGTTAAGATACAAGTCTTTTGCTACTTAATTTACTTATTTACAGAGATTCAAGTTTTGAAATTTCTGCGTGATTTGAGACTATAATTCAAAGAGAGATGATATATCGTTATATTATTTCTTCTTACTTATCCTTATACACATAAGATCAACACAAGTGTCAAAATCAGTGGATGATGTGAGGAAAAAGAAATAGTGAATTTCATATGTCATCTTGTTGTGAGTAAAATGATGAAATAGAAAAAAATAGTACGATGATATATCATAATTATCAATATAATGTGATCTCGAAGAACCATTACAACTAGCTCCTTTTGACTTGATAAAGTTTAAACCTACGTATGAATCAGAACATGTTTTATCTTTTTATGTTGTTTCGAACAAGTAAAAGGCGACATCGAGAAAATGTATTGGTTTTAACCCTACGTCATAGAAGGAATAGGAATAGGACTTATCGAAATCTTTTAAATTTAAAACGTATCAATCAGCCGGTCTATGAACTTATTCTAACTATTAAAGAATTTCTAGAATTTTAGGTGGGATGAGGGTTGTAATTCTTTCTACCTCTCAGGGTATAATGACAAAATGAGAGGCTCGACTAGAAAGAATAGGTGGAGAAATTCTATGTTATATATTGTAATCTTTCTAATATCCGAATTGAATATGAAACTTCTTATTTGTGAAAAAGAAAAAGGAAGAGGCTTGTTGTCTAATAGGGTTCTTCCTCCACTAGTTTATACTTCAAGGGGGTTTTAATTGAAATGAAAGAACAAAAATGGGTTCATGAAGGTTTAATTATTGAATCGCTTCCCAACGGCATGTTCCGGGTTCTTTTAGATAATGAAGATTTGATTCTAAGTTATGTTTCTAGAAAGATCCGACGTAGTTTTATAAGGAGATAGAGTCAAAATTGAAGCAAGTTGTTATGATTCAACCACATGTCGTATAATTTATCAACGCCGCAACAAAGATTCAAAAGATTAGGTATTTTTTCAACTTCACTATTTCTTTTATAGGCTACGCAAGATAGGATCGAGTCTGATACATCAGATTGTAACTTAATTTTAAAACTTGAAAATTGTTGATTTTTAAAAATTTTTAAGTGATAGAATATGAAACAAATTGTACTTGAAAGTTGTTGTTTCGTTAAGTTTTGATTTAGATATTAGACAAATACGCTAAGTTTAATGCTAAACATTGGTCATTGGCTAAAATCTTGAGTTTTTACTTGAAAAAACTTGAAAATTTTATCGACCCGACTAATGTTTTTATTTTAAGTTTTAAAATTAAAATTTTGTACTACCAGTGAAAAAAAGTTCTTGATCCGCCCCTGAAAAGTAGTTAGTACATAAAGGATGCTTTTAGAGCTTCAAAATATATGGTTTATGTGATTTTAAGGATTTGTGTTTTGTTTTAGATTTTGGCTCTAAAATACTGACATAACAACTAAAACCTCGTTAATCCGACCCGATTAACTAAAACCCCGAACAACACCCTAAATCTTAACTAATTTATTTTTGACATTATATAGTGCCGCCAGTCATGAAAACTCCTAGGTCCGCTCCTGATTAAAACCAATTTTGTTAAAATATCACTCTTTGATATGAAAATTTTAACATTGGGCAATCTTATATTGTGTTACAATAAGCGAATTTCTATATTCTCCTACCAAACATTCGTCCTTATCTTTCTACTCACATAATCAAAACAAATATCAAAATAAAAAGATGTCATAATAAAGGAGAATTAATGCGTCATATTAAACTAGACGTTAAAAAAGTTTTTTTTAAATGACTTAGACAAAAAGGCACCTTCATCATTTTACTTTATTATACTTAAAAAAAAAAAGTAGAAAAAGGGCATTTTAAAGTATGAAGAGGCCGATATAAAGGAGGAGAAACTATCAAACCACAAACAAAACAATAAGTGAAACCAGAAAATGGTGACCGAGAGAGTTCAAGAAATAGCCTCACTCTCAAATGTAAAAGGCACAATCCCAAGTGAGTTCATAAGATTAGAAAATGAACAGCCACTAACCACCACCATACACGGTGTGGTGCTAGAAGTTCCGGTGATCGATCTCAGTCACCCTGATCATGGATATCTTGTGAATGTGATATCCGAGGCGAGTCGCGAGTGGGGGATTTTTCAAGTGGTGAATCATGGGATACCAGGTGAACTCATAAGCAAGTTACAAAAAGTTGGAAAGGAGTTCTTTGAGTTACCACAAGAAGAAAAAGAGCTCATTGCTAAACCAATTGGGTATCAAGGTGTTGAAGGATATGGAACAAAACTTCAAAAGGAAGTTGAAGGGAAGAAAGGATGGGTGGATCATCTTTTTCATAGGGTTTGGCCACCTTCTATGGTCAACTATCACTTTTGGCCAAAGAACCCTCCTTCATATAGGTTTCATTCATCTTACTCTCTTTCTTTCATTCTTTTTCTAAAATTCAAGAATATTTGTAGATAGATCATATACTTGGGTAACATCATCTTTCATAATTACACATTTTCATAATCATTTCAACTTAAAATTCACTCTTTGTATTAAAATTAAATTAACCCTAACATGGAAATTAGAATAAACTATGATGGAAATCATGCATCCCAACATATTTAAGTTGATAAACTTTTTTAATAAATTAATTTCATATGCAAGTGGTAAAATCTTGTTTGATTAATTAGAAGGTGATTTACTAATTTTAATTTTTTAAAAAGAGAAAAATAAAACTAAAAAGAAGGGAAAATAAATAAACAAGAATCTTCTTCTTTTAGGGAAAGTAGTAGTAGGGTGGCCGGTAGCGCTCTTTAATTAAGAGGTGTAGAGGACTAGGTGTACAAAATAATTACGCTAATAATAAAAGATAAAAAAATAACCATCATATTTATTAACAATAAAAATGTTGTCTACAAAATAACAACAATGAGTTCAGGAAACCCGCACGTCGTGGCAGGAAACAGTTCAAACATGTTTATCAAACAAAATGTGTTTTTTATTACGATTTTGAGAAAATATTTTTGAGATAAATATCATATTACGATAAAGTTTATATCAAAATGTAGATAAAAATTGAATGTTAATATTTCTTTTTAAGTCTTTTTTATTTAAGAAATACCATATTAAATATTTCATTTTATAGAGACACATTTTAAGTATATGTTTATTTAATAAAATCTCATACCTTGTTCATGAGGAATTAGATAATGTTGTTTTTTATAGAAAGATAATTTTATGCATATTCTTACTTTAAAGTTTGATTTTTTTATGTTTTAAGATGAAAAAAATTAGAATTGTTCTTAAAGAGTTTTTTTGTTGAAAATATTTCTTTGGTATCAAATATTAATAATGTTGAGTCCCATGCCTTTCTCGAACCAAGCCAACCGGTGATTTCTGTCAAGTCTTTCATAATTTTTAGAGCAAGAAGTGGATTTAACTTTTATTTATATGTGGATATAAATAATGACTTAATATGATAGTTATCGACGAACTATATTTTTTAGTGTTGAATATCGAAAAATACAATTTTAAATAGATCTTATATTACAATTGAATTTATATAAAAAAGTAGATTGAAATAAGATGGTCAGAAATATATATATTCATATTCATATTAGATATTATATGTTAAAAGTTATAAAAAAAACAAAAAACATATAAATTAATTGTCTAACTATAATAATAATAAAATTTGGAACTAATGATAATATATTTGAACCACATAGTCGCATGAAAGGAAAAAAAAGAGCAATTGTCGCATATATGAAAGACTAAATGAAAAAAAAAGAGGAAAAATGCATCGCAGATATTCGAACCTGGACCTGCTATCTTGTCCCTCTTCAGGCACTATTGTCACTCCGCTAGACTAAGTTTATATGTTGGGTTAAAGGAGAAATGTATATAACTATTTACCTGGAAGTTGCCGTTCATAACCCCTGATAAATGTTATTATATATAATATGTGGTGTGGTTAATATTTTTGAGGTGTATTTGGTTAATATTTTGAAATTGAGAAATATATATCAAAATGGTTAAAGTTGTTTGGTTAATTGGAAATATTTTAGAAATGAGAACAAAATCCATGACTTCAAAAAACCACTAAAATGGTATGTTCTACAAATTCACATATATTCAAATGGGTCACTCTCATCTTCTCATTCTCCTTTTTTTTCTCTAATATTTTTTGGTTCAATATAAATTTTTGTTAACAATTACTTTTTATATATCCTTATTTTATTATATCTAGATTAAATTCCCGTGTGATACACGTTTTTGTTTAAAAAATAAATATTAAACATTAATAAAAAGATATTTTAAATAATTATAAAATACGAGTGAAATGAGAATTTAAAAAATGATGACAGAGGACGTACCAGTGGTGCAAACTAGGGGTGTTCTTCGGGTTATTTTTTCGCGTTTCAAGTAGATCGGGTATATTGTTGTTAAAACTTTAACCGTTAACCGAAGGCCAAATTGCATGAAAATATAATGAACTTTGTCTTAGTTAACATTGTATATAACTAACTTTAAATTTTTAAAAATAATATAATTAACTTTCATAATTCTCTCATTGTATGCAAACAACTTTTTTATGTGTCTGTTGTTTAGTTACCATTGCATACAATGAACTTTGCCATAACTTTCATAGTATACAACAAGTTGCATACAATGTGAGGATTATGAAAGTTGGTTGTATTATTTAAAAGAAAATAAAGTTGATTGTATATAATGGGAACTAAGACAAAGTTCATTATCTTTTAATGCAATTTTCCCTTAACCGAACCAAATTGCAATTCGATTATTCAGGTTTCGGTTCAAGTTGGGTAAATCGGTTATACTCGAAAAAAATAAATTTTTGTAGTTTAAGGCATTTAAAATTGGTTTTATTCGCTTTAATGGTATTTTCCAACTCGACTGAAATAATATTTAATAAGGGTAACTTATATTAGATCTAAATAATAAAAGAGTTGAGAGTAGTTAAGTTATATTCTTTCTTAAAAAGCCATAGTATGAGATGTGTGATGCGAATGTAATATTGAGTTGAAATGAATAAGACGTAATCAATTCAAAAAAAATTAAGAGAAATAGATTTTTAAATCAAGTTATTTAACTAAAATGATTCCTCATATGCAAATTATATTATATTTACTTTGTAAGACATCATTTTGGCCATTTTCAATCAAAGCTAGTAAATCTAAAAAAAAAAACACTTAATCAGGTATTCAGGTATACCCGAATTTTAAATAACCAAACTGCTACCCGAGCCGATTTGATAGCGGGTAAACCGAATACCCGAATTTATCTCCCCGAAACCCGAAATAACCAAAACCAAATTAAACGGGTCGGTTTATTTGGGTAACGATTATTTTCGACACCCCTAATGCAAATGTCGATGCAAGAGAAGAATCGTGACGGCAGAAACATGGTATCATGATATAAAAAAACGTGATTGTATTCCTTGTATAAGTTATCGATCATTATTGTTACAATCAGGGGCAATAAGGTTAAACATTTATTGATTATAATTAAAAAATTTATAATGATTATAATATATATTAGAATGATAAAGCTAAGAATATAGTTAAATATGATATTTTAAAATATTATAAAGTGTAAATATGATATTTATAAATTAAAGTTTAAAAACTAAGTCAAAATTGAATCCAATTTTAACCAAAAAAAGTCAAATTAAATTTTAACTTTTATCAAAATAAATTATTAAGTATTGATAATTAAAAATTTTCTCGAAATTTAATAACTAATATTATCTAATATATTTTACTGAAGTTAGTCTTTTATTTAGAAAGATTTATAATCTTGTTTACAATTATATGTTCTCATAAACATTTTGTTAATATCTTTTATATAAATTAAACATCTCTTTAACCAATGAAACAAAGACATCAAAAGGGTGTCTAACTGTCTACCTACTAATGAGTGTAAATAATCTTTCTATGTTTATTATTATGTGAAATTTTTTCCCTCCTACTAATTAAATTCTTTTAATTCATCCTACTATTCATTAAATATTACACCTATATTCTATTAAACTTTTTGAATTTAACAAAAGGATTTAATATTATGATCTTTAAGATTTGTTTGAATCCTGAAAACGATAAAAATATCATGAAATTTATTTTGTTTGCAAGATTTGACTTTTTGTGTTTTTATTTTCATTTTATATAAATTGCTTCATGTGTGTGTTTGTCATGTTAGTTTGAAAAAAATATTAAATATTATTATAAAGCAATTAAAAATATATTTTAATAATTTTATATATATAAGAAGTTTCTAGTAGTTTTCAAAAGTTAGAGTCTTTTAATTTTGAATTTTTTCTAAAAAAAGTTTACACAACTCTTCTATTTGAATAAAGCTTGTCGTTTTTTGAATTAACTGGTTATTACTCATTCTTGTTTTATCTTTATATTTGCATCCTATTCTATTATCATTTCTTGTTTCTCACTCTTAGTTAGGGATGAAAATAGATCGGATTTAGATTAGATAATATCATGTTCATTTAGTATTTTATCATTTATATCCATATACATATCCACTTAAAATTATTTCATCGGATTAAACGGGTAAATGAATATTCATTGGATGTCGAAATAACTCTTTTTCTCAAAAAAAAAATAGTAGATTTACATATAATTTATGATTTTTGTTAACATAAATACATAGTTTCTTTATAAAGAAAAGATACAAATCAAAATATAACATAATATAACTATAATGAAAGCGAAAAACATATTTTATAATTATATAATATTATAATTTTGAATATATATATATCTTCAATATTATATTATATATAAATGTTAAAAATATAGTAAATATGTAGATTTATAAACTTAATTTAGGAAAATTTAATTTCGGGTTAATAAATCGTCATCCATATTTGTTTCACTAAGCATCTATATCCGCTCTATATTTGATATTCACTCATTTAACTCTGTCCATATATATACACCACCAATGTATCGGATCGGGTGGGTGATCATCGAATCAGATGACCGGTGTTATCCCTACTCTCAGTATTAGAGATGACAATGGGACGGGTGTTTGTGTTCTTAGTCCCATACCGGTTATAAAACTAGTGTCTCATACCAGGTACCATCCCGTTGGGTACCTGGTTCCTATATCCGCATGTATCGGGTATCTCATTTATGATCTTAGTCTATTAAAATTACCAAAATGATTTTCATTTCTTAAAGTTTCTTCTCAATCACATCAAAACAATGAGTTTGATATTTTTTAATAACTTTAATCTCTAGCAACATTAACAAGTTCAAAATCTAGTACTTGTTACATAAATACAATTAAGCACGTATATGTTTAAAATATCTGGATTTTATGATAAACTAATTCAAGCCATTACGTAAATAGTAAAAACAATATTACTAATCTTCTTTAATCTATTCTCTCGCATTAGCAGTTTCACAAGTTGAAATGATTAAAAGATATATATGATTGGTTCTAAAGTTTCTAAGTTTATATATATTTTTCTTGTCACCAACAACGCACACATAGTCAACTTATAATAATTCTATATAATATTAAAATATTAATATATTAGTAATAAAATTATAAATATTATAAAAATATAAATGGTTCGGGGTCGGGTGAATGAGATTCGGTAATTGGACGGGTATTGACTAAAACCATAACCATCCAAACCCGCAAAAATCTTTAAAAGAAATCTCATACCCGATCACATAACAATTTACCCGTCCCGAATGTTTCGTGTTCGGGTGTACCCGACATGATCGGATATTATTTGTCATCCCTACTCGATCTGTATGTATATCTATATTGCATGTAACTAATTACCAAACTGTGATCAGAGAGACAAACGAGGAGTACACAAAAAGTTTGATACCAGTGGCAAACAAGGTGCTTGGTTTGTTATCTCTAGGGCTTGGACTAGAAGAACATGAGACGAAACAAGGTTTAGGTGGTGAAGACTTGACCTACATGCTTAAAATAAACTACTACCCACCATGCCCATGCCCTGACCTTGCTCTAGGGGTTGCACCTCATACAGACATGTCTTCCATCACTATCCTTGTCCCAAATGAAGTTCAAGGTCTACAAGTATTCAAAAATGATCATTGGTATGATGTTGCTTACATCCCTAATGCTCTCATTGTACACATTGGTGACCAAATTGAGGTATGCACATTTTTACTAATTTCTTCGATCTCGAGCTATATCATTTCTTATATTAAACTTGCATTTGTCAACTGAATAAGAATATATAGCCAGAACAAGAAACACTGCCCTCTTGGTGACATACAATTTGAGTTAACAAAAGTGTCACTATAGGCTTTAACATGTTCACTAGAAAGAAGTCTCTATATGTGTTTGTCGTAAAGAGAGATTTTGACACGTTTTAATGTATTCTATAACTCTTTTCTATTGATGTATCTAAGGCTGTCAATTCGGGTCGGGTTTGTGTCGTTCGGGTCTGTGTCAGTTTTATGTCGACCCATTTATTTTCGTGTCAGGTTCGGGTCGTGTTAGTTTTTTTGTGTCGACTCGTTTAAGCCAAATGTCATCGACAAGAATTTTTTCAATTTTCGAGTACGGTTTTTTGTTTCAACTACGATTTTCTTTATCAATATTTCAAATTCCATGTTTGTTTTCCAACTTCCGGTATGAATTTCGAAAATGATTTTCGTTTATATTCTAACTTCAATAATCAATGTTCATTTTCGATTGTATTCGAACTTCAAATTCGGTATTTATTTTGGTTTGATTCAAATTTTGATTTTACCTTTTTATTCACTTATATAAATGAATATAATAAAAACTATATGTATTACTATTCTATCAAGTACCAATAAATAATGTAATTGAATAACAGAATAATTTAAAATTATTCATCATTAAATAGAATTATAAATCGATTCAAAATACTAAGTATCACCTATGAAATACTTAAATGTAAAAGTACCAAGATCATATAGTGAAAATAACAAATACCAAAATAACGTACTATTGTTTTAGCTGTAAATCTTTATTGTTTTTTTAACGTTTAAGGGTTTTGTACTTTAGTTTAACGGGTTTTATTGCCTTAAGATATCACTCTTTTATTTGAATTCACAATCTTCTTTTCAAAATTTAAATTTCAAGTATTAAAGAAAATTTTAAAATGTTATAGTTTTACCCTTAAAGAGGTCATACACGTCATTATCAGGTTGTTGGGTTGACCCTAATCCGACCCATTTATTTTCGTGTCGATTTCAGATCAACCCGCTTTTGACCTGTTTCGGGTTCGTGTCACTTTTTTCGTGTCGGTTTCGGGTCGACCCATAAATTGCCAGCCTTAGATGTATCTAACTAAAGATGAAAAGCTTATAAAAAGCGATTAGTCAATGGATTTAGTGACACATTTTTTGTGCCATATGGCTCTGTCGGTCACAAATCTATGTGTCGCGTAGTAAGTTAGTAACCTACGACATTTTACTTGTAGCGACCTATGTCATGTTGTAAGAAGTCAATACCGACAAAATCGTTGTTTCTGTTGTCGCAGATATTGAGTAATGGGAAATATAGGAGTGTGTATCACAGAACAACAGTGAACAAAGAGAAAACAAGGATGTCTTGGCCAATGTTTTTAGAACCACCACCAGAGTTTGAGGTTGGCCCAATTCCAAACCTCATCAATCAAGATAATCCACCAAAGTACAAGACTAAGAAATTCAAAGACTATGTCTATTGCAAGCTAAACAAGCTTCCACAGTGAATAATAGATGTCAGCGCAGTTATTAATAAATAAAACATATATATATATATATATATATATATATATACACATATATGTTTATTTATAAAATTCTTGGTTTGTAATATATATAACTCTGATTGATTTCTGTTCCAGATTATTTAAATCATCTTGCTTGTTTGAAAATAAGGATAATATGGTCATTTGTGTTGGGGCATATTTCGGGTAGATCGAGTATGTATTCAATAGCCTTGGATTGATTTTGGATTCTATATATAAATCACTGATTCACTGTCTTGAATTGAATATTCGCCCTTTCGATGATGAATATCAGTTACATAATACCAGATTAATCCTCTATTCAGTAATGTATATTTTAATTCGTGTTGGTTAATTCTATTTATTCTCACCCAAAAACGGTTATTTTGGTGCCAATAACCGGCAAAGGTGGCTATATAGCGGTTACTTGTTATGATAAGGGGCAACACCACTGCACTAGCACTTTACCAACTCACTCGCCTAAGCATTGAACGCTCGCGTTCAACGCAAGCACATGTCAGAGCAAACAAAAGTCAAAAGAACACTCAATTCAGTATATTGTCACCTTTGTTTTTGGGTCCAAGACTTCAAGTAAGACTTGAATGGGTGTGTACTCCACAACACCCTAATATGTTTACCAAGTTTAGCCTAATCTTTTGCATTACACTAAAATAACTAACAACTTCAAATTTGACATGAGGTGATCTAAGCTAGGTTGCATGGTTTCTCAAGGTATCACATCAAATACAGATACCCTTTTGTTTTCATAATCAAGTGCAAAATGATAAAAGTAGAACTGCAACATCATTCCTTCCCAAGCCATGTGAATTTAACAATGTTAGTCTTTACTCTTTACTTCTCATTGCTAAAAAGTAGGTTTAAAGTGTGTGTGTGAATTAGAGCTGGTAAGTAGAAGAATAATAATTTGGAAATAAGTTTTCTCTGCTTTTTCATTCATGATCATCTAAAGATATACTATGCAGGGTTCACGAAACACTTGGGTCCCGTTCGTTTCGCAGGAATTCAACGGAATGGAATGGAATTTAAATCAAATTCCATTGTATATCGCGTTCGGTAACATTTTTCTGAGTGGAATCAAATTCTTTGGAATATTTATATTCCTTTAGTTAAAG